>JAYEVE010000521.1:0-100000 GCA_036346375.1 Guadua angustifolia
CTCGCCAGTAGATCCCTCTCCTTCTTGATCGACAAATACTGCAAGCTGCCGGCGTCGTCCAAGGAGGAGAGCCTACGGAGACTACAGCTGATGCTGCTCCGAGTTCGCATCGCCGTCGAGGAGGCCGAGGGGAGGCACGTCACAAACCAAGCCATGCTTCAACAGCTCAACGTGCTGAGAGAAGAGATGTACAGGGGCTACTACGTTCTCGAAAAGTTCAGATGCCAAGCTCATAAAGGCGATGAAGTGAGCTATTCTTCCCTGTCAAAATTCAATCCTAGTAAGCGTGTTCGTTTCTATACTAGCAGTAGACACGGAAAAGATGAGTTGGAACATATGCTCAAAAGTGTAGAGATGACTGTCACTGGTATGAATGAATTTGTTCTATTTCTGAAGAACTACCCTCCTATGTGTCGCCAACCGTATAGCATGTATATGTTTATGGAGAAGTGCATGTTTGGCCGCCAGATGGAGATGGAACGGGTCGTCAATTTCTTGTTGGGTAGAGAACCTCCGGGGACTGACAATTTGGGTGTCCTACCAATTATAGGTGCAGCGAAAATGGGAAAGAGTACACTTGTTGAGCATGTTTGCTTGGACTAAAGCGGTGTGTGGCCACTTTTCTCAGATTATCTTTTTAGTGAGAATGATTTTAGAAAAGAAAAACCATGCACCCTAAGAGATGGAGGAGTAATCAAACATCAACGTACCTCCTCCCCAAAAGAAGAAAGGCTCCTGGTTGTTATTGAGCTAGCACTACTACAAAACAGCACATAGGTGACGCCCTATTTGTGGCGGTTCTTTTGGAACCGTCACAAATACATGTATCAGTGGCGGTTCTATATGGAAATTGGCGGGAGGATCATTTGTGGTGGTTGCATAAAAAAACCGCCACAGATAATACTTAATCTGTGACGGTTTGAAATAAAAACCGCCACGGATAACGGCTGGGACTTTTTGTGGCGGTTGGTAGATGTAACCGTCACAGATAATACATTTTCTGTGGCAGGTTGGTTTTAGAACCGCCACTAATAATGCTTTCTATAAATATCCCCTGTTGCCCACTGTCATTTGGTCATCTTCCTCCGAGAACAAAACTCGATTTTTTGATTTCAGATTTTGTTTGGCCAAGATCTTGTGCTTCCACTTCCTAGAATTGTTCCAAGGTGTGTAAAATATGTCTCCTCTCTTTATTTCTAGTGTAAAATTGCCATTAAAAGGTTTATTCCTAGCTTAATTAAGGTTTAGGTGCAAGGTCTACATTTAGTTTCTTTTTTATTTAGCTAGCAATTTGTAGATGATGAATTTATTACCTTCTTGTATTAGATTAAGTTCTCTACCTTATTTAGATGATGAATTTTTGTGAAGCATATGTCAAATATATGTATTTACGATTATTGGATATTAATGATAAATAAATTATAGTTAATATGATAGATGGGTGATCATGAAGTACAAAAATTATAGTTAATATTTCAAGGATATGTATAAAAATTACGTTGCTCTTGGAAGGATATGTATAAAATTTATGTATTTACGATTATTGGATATTAATGAAAAATAAATTATAGTTAATATGATAGATGGGTGATCATGATGTTAATTGCCTTGCATTTTGAGATGAGGAAATTTATTATATTGCTCTTAGAAGGATATGTATAAAAATTACGTAGTTAATATTTTTCTTAGTTACCATTAATTTTTTTCGTTAGCGTGTATATACATCTTGCTTCATTAGTGGGTATTGTTAGTGAATTTTATGAAGCATATAAACCCAATTTATGTAATTAAGATTGTTGGATGTGAATGAAAAATAAATTTTAGTTAATATGGTAGTCGGTGGTCATGAAATTTTGAGGTGAGGAATTTATTATGTTGATCTTCCTGAGGATATATATATATAATTTTTGGTTACGTATGAGTATATATTAAAATTAATTAATTAAGTTTGCAACATTTACTTAGTATTAATGTTGTCCCGTTAGTGCATATTGTTGAATATTCAATAACAATTTATTTAATTAAGCTTTTGGATATTAATAAATTGCTTAAATTAATGAACTGAGATGGACCGGAGATGGATGTACGATGCGTAACCGTTGCAGCCAAGAATATATCGATTGTATCTGTTTTTCTAAGGGCAATGAGGAGAACAGCTTGCAAAAGAAGACGGAGTACATACACTGTCCATGCATTGATTGCAAGAATGAGAAGATGTTTTCGAACAAAAACCATATCCATTTGCACTTGATCCGGAGGGGTTTTGTACCTGGCTATACAAGTTGGACAAGGCACGGTGAAGAGGAGATCATACTTGAACGTGATAACGTCGACGACGACGGAGCCGGCAATGTGGCAGCTGACATCAGTTATGGATCCGATGAGGATAGGTTGGTCGTCGATGACGACATTAACTTGGCTCAAATGTTGCGCGATGCAGAAGAGAACTACACTAGTCAGAGAGAGTTTAATCAATTCACGGGTTTGATGGAGGATTCGGAGAAACCTTTGTTCCCGGTTGTAAGGAGGAATACACAAAGTTGTACACGGTGCTCTCGCTACTGAAATTGAAGGCAGCCAATGGTTGGTCCGACAAGAGTTTCACGGCGTTGTTACATCTCTTAGCGGACATACTGCCTGAAGGAAACGTGTTGCCTAAAACCACGTATCTAGCTAAGAAGGTTGTATGTCCCTTGGGATTGGAAGTAGAAAGAATACATGCTTGTCCAAACGACTGTATACTCTATCGCAAGGACTATGCAGACATTCATGTATGTCCGGTGTGCAAAGCGTCGCGATACAAGCGTAAGGGCGATGACAGCGAAGCGAAGAAAGGAGCTCCCGCAAAAGTGGTGTGGTATTTGCCAGTAATACCTCGTTTGAAGCGTTTATTTGGAAACAAAAAGCACGCCAAATTGATGCGATGGCACTCGGAAGACCGTAAGAGGGATGGAAAATTGAGACACCCTACCGATTACGCCAATGGAGAACCATCGATAGACTCTTCAGGAGAACTTCGAAATGAACCGAGGAATGTAAGGTTTGGCTTGAGTACGGATGGAATGAATCCTTTCGGTAACATGAGCAAAGCATTCATAGCACTTGGCCCGTGACTGTGTATATACAACCTTCCACCTGGTTGTGTATGAAGCGAAAGTACATTATGATGTCCTTGCTTATCCAAGGGCGAGACAACACCGGCAACGATATTGATGTATACCTACAACCATTGGTGGAAGATCTTGTGATATTGTGGAACGAAGGTGTATGGTATGGGACAGTACAAACGAGAGTACTTCACTCTCACGCGCATTGTTGTTTCGCACCATCAATGATTTTTCTGCACTTGGTAACCTGTCCGCATTGTACTATAAAAGGAGCGAAAGCATGCCCCGGTGTATGGATGAAACCGCTAGTGTGTGGCTCAACAACTCGAGGAAAATAGTGTACATGCGCCACCGGAGGTTCCTTCGCGAGAATCATCCGCACCGCAATATGAAGAAACAATTGACGGGACAAAGGAGGACGGTTTAGCTCCAAGGCGTCTTCGTGGGGAAGAGGTGTATGATATGGTTAGGGATCTTAATGTTGTACTTGGAAAGAAGTCTTGGTAATACGTCGCGGTCCCGTCTTCGAGAAGACCACGTGGAAGAAGAGATCCATCTTTTGGGACTTACCCTCTTTGGAAGGACTTGGAAGTTCGACACCGCATCGACGTCATGCATGTAGAGAAGAATGTATGTGACAGCGTGGTTGGTCTTTTCTTGAATATTCCTAGCAAAACAAAGGATGGATCAAGGCACGAAGGATCTGGAAGACATGAAAATCGAGCCGAGCTACATCCTCAAGACTTTGGGAAAGGCCGGCTTTACCTTCCCGACTTGCTACACTTTGAGTAAGAAAGAGAAAATGAACTCGCAAGTGCACGCATGGTGTGAAAGTTCCGTCCTAAGCATTCGCAAACATCAAGAAACCGTATCGATGAAAGATTTGAAGTTAATCGGCATGAAGTCTCATGATTGTCATGTGATGATGACACAAATGCTCCTGTTGCAATTAGAGGTGTTTTGCTCGACAAGGTCCGAGAGGCAATCACGAGGTTGTGTTCCTTCTTCAACACGATTTCACGAAGGTCATCGATCCCGTTGGACTTTATGAACTTCAGCCGATGTGGTAAAGACTCGTGCCATTGGAGATGTATTTTCCCCATCATTTTTGATATCATGGTTCATCTCATTGTTCACCTTGTCAATGAGATAAATATTTGCGACCCATATTCTCGCATCGATGTACCCATTTGAAAGGTATATGGGTGTTCAAGAAATATGTACGTAATCGATCTCTACGGAAGGCTCAATTGTAGAAGGTTATGCAACCGAGGAGGTTATTGAGTTACGTATCGATTACATGGAGGAGGTCGAACGGTAGGAGTGCGAGATCTCGCCATGAGGGTAGGCTAGGTGGGAAAGGTGTAATAGGAAAGAAATCTACAAATTCTTACGATAATATTTTGTTGAACAAGCCCATTTCACAATATTGCAACAAATCACTTGAGGTGTGCCCGTATATGGACATACACAAGGGTAAGCTAAGGAGGGAAAACCGAGGAAAGTCGAGATTTGGATAACAAAAGAGCACAATCGTTTGTTCACCATTGGTTCAGTGGAGCACATGTCGGTGAAGAAACGAGTGTTACATTGAGGTGGTTGGCAAAAGGGCCTTGGTACAATCACGACATGGCAAGGATATGACATCAATGGATATACATTTTACACGAGAGCTCGGGATAGCAAGAGCACTTACCAAAACAGTGGTGTCAGATAGATGCCTCACGACAACACAAAAGACGAAGAGCATCTACTACGGGTTCATAGAGGAGATTTGGGAGTCGGACTCTCGCATTTTCAAGATCCGGTGTTTCGATGTCATTGGGTACGACTCCCGAATGGTGTCAAGGTGGACAAGTACGGCTTTACTCTGTGGACATCGAACATGTCGGATCAGAGACGAACCATTCAGTACTTGCGAATCAAGTAGCACAAGTATTCTACATAATCGACCAAGAGAAAAGAAGCGCCACGTAGTTTCGCAAGGAAAAAGAAGGATCGTTGGAGTTGAGAATGTCGTGGATGAGGAAGAGTACAACCAGTTTGATGAGTTGCCTCCTTTCGCAGCGACAAAGATCAGCCCGAGGAAGAAACCACTCAAGAAGTTACCTATCATCGCGATGATCACAAAAGGCCAAATTGTGAAAGAAAATAATTAGCTAGGAGTAATGGCAACATGTCGCCATTTATATGGAGTAATGGAAATGTGATGTAAGAAATGTACATTTCATTTAATTAATAGGAAATAAATATGCATGATTTTGATGAGAAAACTTCGAAACTTCGAAGTCTCGACTAGGCGATGGTGGAGTCTTGTTCAATTGAATTCAGGTTTCTATGGCTACTGAGGAAATGTAGTAGCTTGAATAATTCTATTTACTCAATTTTTATGTGCTCAAGGATATAAACAGTTAAATGCTTCTAGGACCTATGTTATACATGCTTCATGTGTATTAATGTATGGAAGAAAAAAATCATGTATTGTCATATGCAACATGGTATATTATGATTTCTGCAGTTTTTAGAGTTATGCATGCTTCCTGGAGTTTATACAGATTGTCATCTGTATCTATGGCGTGGGAGGAGTATCTGTATGTTAAGAACAATAACCGTCACAGATAAGAAATCATCTGTGGCGGTTAAGAAAATAACCGCCACAGATAAACGTTATCTGTGGCGGTTATTTTTCTTAACCGCCACAGATGACGTTATCTGTGATTGTTATTGTTCTTAACCGCCACGATACTCTCTCTACATATAGCTCGGCCGCTTATACGACTTCGCAAATTTCGCTTCCCTCCACTTGCGGGCCTAGCTCCCCGACCGCACAAGCCGAAGGCTCCTCCACAGCAGCGCCAGACGAAGGCTCCTCCCACCGCGCCACCCCTTCAACGCCTCCCGCACGGCGCGCCTCCTCGCCCTCCCCACCGCACCCCCTCCAGCGACGCCCCCTCCTGCACCGCCCCCTCCAATGACGCCCTCCCCACCGTCCACCGCCTCCGTGCCCTCCCCACAGCGCGCCCCTCGACGCCCTCCGCACCGGTGCCGCCCCTTCAACCCTACCTGTAAGTTAAGTGTATGTGTGTGATTGATTAATGTTGATTGATTAATGTTAAGTGTATGTGCGTGATTGATTGCTGATTTTGTTCGAGCATGCATGGGCTTCTTGTTCTTGTTTGTTACGTTTTTGTGGATGAAAGTTTCGCTTCAAATTGATAAGAAAAAATTAGTGTTGTTAGTGTTCGTGTGGATTAAGGTGCAAATTATTACTTTATCAGATAGATGTGCTGTGCATGCCTTTGGGTAATTGTTTTTGTGTGATGCAAACGTGTTAGATGCCTATGTGTAATAACTAGTGATGCCTGTCATATTATACACTAGGAAAGCTCAGCTGTGCTAACATAATCATATCATCTCAGTTCTTCTGCTTCTAACCGCATCACAAGTTACAATTCTTTGCTCCCACGTGTAAGTGCTTGCCATTGTCTAAAATTCACAAAAGCTACTACTAGTAATTGCATCCTCCCAAAACAAGCTAGCTAGCTCATGGGGAATCCTCACCGTCTGTCTATGTTTCTTATTACCACTTAACGTTTTCCCTCATGTTCTTTCTTGCCCTATATGCCTAGATCGCAAGATGTTGTGTGTGTAATGGAAAGAACAGAGACTAGTTTTCCCCATGTTATTGGGACTTGGCACATTAAAAGATTCCTAAGGTTTCCATTGACGACATGTGTTACGTTTGCTATGGCCTCTTTGCCTTGCAGCACTGCTCATATCTTGGCAATAGTGTTTCATGCATGGCTTAACTCTCCCCTTGTATTATTTATGTAGGATTGTTTTGATGGTATATGCACCTTTTCTCACACCAGTTTTTCTTTAAAAACATGTTCGTGCTAAGCTGAGTATCGATATGATTGAGATATATTAGTTCCTTATTTCATTCTGCATAGTCGTTCAAAATGCATCCATATTTGATTTGCACTAAATTACTGTTGAAAGTCGATTTATTGGTTACCCTGTTTAGCCTCAAGGGATTAACCATGAATTCAACTTGAAGTTTAAGTGATAGGTTGTAGAGATTAGTATGATTTGGATGAAGTTTTAACTTCACTGGTTGTCAATCAGTTCATTCTATATATATTTGATAGCTGCCTATCTTGTCCAATTCAGTCTTTCTGTAAGCATGCTTTGTATTACACATGAACTGTGTCTTTGAAACAAGAATGTTTACTATCAAACTTTTGATAAAGTTTAATTTCATTCGCAAACTCCAATATTGTTGTTTTAATTTTGTCCTTCAACCGAGTGGCCAGTTCTATTGCATGTTGGCATGATCCATATGTTTTTCCTTATATTGCACGACTAGCCTTTTGTTAATGATCATGCCATTGTTGATATCTCTGTTTGTGTGGATGAGTTCTTTAATATCATGTTGGTATTGATCTTGTGTATGTGCTTGATCTTGTGTCTATACATATATATTCTTATGTATGTGCTTGATCTTGTGTCTATATATGTATATATATGCTAGTAGTTGTGTATAGTGGAGATAGTTGATATCATTCGCAGGAACAATTCACTTAGTCTTGTAAAACCAAATAACTCTAAGCACTTTAAGGATCTAATATAGTCCTCAGTTAGTACATCTTCTATCTTATGCCTTTTGTCCGAATTATGAACCATAAGTCATTCTGGTTGGTTGTGAATTATGCTTCCATTGAGTATTCTGAATTGCTGGTATTCTTATTGCTTCTGTCAATTATGCTTCCATTGAGCTTTCAAATTGCTGCCTTGTTGCCTTTGGGTCTGAGATTGGTATGCTCTATGATAAACTTGGGTATAGGAATGATCAGAACATTTATCCCTATGGTTTAGGCCTTGAACTATAGTCTTGAATGCTAGAAAGAATTGCTTGTTTAACTGTCCAAATTATACATGACTGATAACCTGTTATTGCTTATTTCACTCTATGTCGTGATTGATATTTTGCTATCTCTTGCTTCTGAATCGGTCACCAATTGTAGGCTAATAGCGATGAGTTGGTGGTAGAATATGCATTCACTTGCTAATCTAAAAATACTACCTGTTTGGTTAGCTTGACTTTAAACTCTTGTTATAAATGAATATGTATATTCCTTGACAAGAGAATTCTTTATTGTGCATTTTAAGGTGGTAAGAGTTCAAGGCCTAATCCATTGAATAAATTGTTAGCCCATTTGTGATTGAGGTGAAGATTCTTATCTTCATCCATACCCTAAGTCTGAGAGTACTCCTTACCTGCAATCCTCGTGAAACCTGAAATTCTTGAAGTAGTTAGTACATGGACTCGAAATGAGCCATTGTTAGTACATGGACTCGAAATGAGCCATGGACAGGCACTTTAAGGATCTAATATAGTCCTCAGTTAGTACATCTTCTATCTTACTCCTCAGTTAGTACATATTTTCCTCAGTGTGCTAATTCAATATGATACACTTAGTTATTCTATCAGTTAGTACATATTTTCTTTCCCTCTCTGAAATATCTCCCTTTCTATTGAGTAGTTCTAATGGAGCCCGAAACTGAGCCTATAATGGAGGAGAGCCCGAGCAGGTACCTTACCCTCCACCCAACCACCGAAGTTGCCGAGGCCTCCACCGTTGTTCCCGGGGCCTCCACCGCTGTTCCCGGGGCCTCGACCGCTGTTCCCGAGGCCTCCACTCCTGTTGCAACACGCCGAGGACGAGGGAAGAATAAGAAGCTCAAGGCGGTACACCATCACGGAGGTCTCAGATATTGGGTCCCTGTTGCATCAAAAAGGCAAAGACAAAATACAGTCAACATGCGGTACATCGTAAGGAGAAAGTGCCAATCACCTATTTGGATTGGCATAAAGTGCCCTAAGCCACCAAAGAGGATCTGTGAATGAGCTCAAAGGAACCTTCGCATTCCCCGAAGGAGTCGAAGAACTCGTGCGTCGCGATGCATTGATGACCATGGATGCGGCGTGGAGAAACTTCAAGGCGAGGCTAAACGTAAATTATGTGAAGCAAAAACGGTCAGCCGTCGGAGACTACCCAAGATTACAGCCATACTGGGATGAGTTCGTGGCGATGAAGCAATCTGAAGCAAAGAAGGAGGTCTAGTGAGGACCACATTAGCATCGCAAGAAGGAATACTCACCCCCACAGACTTGGCACGAGTGGGTACACGGGTAAAATTGCTCAATGGGACAGGCAGGAATTACAAGTGATCCAACAGACTGGCACAAGTCCCTTGGTCGGACTACCAGACCGAGTGAAGCACTACGTGCTAGCGAGGGCAGATCTCTTGTCTACTGGGAGTTTATCATTCAAGAGCGGCGAAGACGAAGCAGTGGCGCAAAGAGTTCATCAGTTGTACGCCCAGTCCACCCAAGGATCCTTCCACCCAAACAGGGAGAAAGACGAGCTATCAGTGGCCCTCGGAAACAAAGAGCACCCCGGTCGAACACGAGGCGTCGGGGTCAAGGTTCCATGGAAGATGGGATTCCCTGAGCACGAAGACTCTTATAGGAGTCGGAAAAGAGCTAAAGAAGAGCAGGCTGTGCAGGAAATGGAAAGTATGAAGGAAAGGGTTCTGCGAGAATTACAACCCACCATTCACGAACAAGTTCAACGACAAGTACAAGAAGCCTTGAGCCAGACGCAGGCCGAAAACGCTCTCTCCAGCCCTACAGGTCGTCGCAGCAGTTGCGGGTCCACGCCAGCACAAGCGGACCTAAACCATTATCCTGTGGACGACATACATGACCCCACACCCTGTCAGCTCAACGTGCCCGTGATGAACATCTTTCTCAGTGCTACATAGGTAGCTTATCCGTGCCAACAAGGGGTGTCTGCACAATGCCCGATAAGCGCAAGGTTATGCAAAGGTCCGGTGGACACGGTAGTTGCACAGATTTGTCGATATCGGGCTAGAAAACCCGCCAATGACGAGATAACAACTCGGGAGGTGCCATCCACTCATTCATCCAGTGGCGCAAGCGTGACATCATCTTGGACCATGCGGTGGCACCTCTCTCGACATCGTCTTGGATCATGCTTCGCCACCTCTCTGTAGTGCAATCCGCGATCATCGACCAAAGACACGAGAGTGAAATGGTGAAGAAGCAACATGAGGTAGAAAAGAAATCCATTGAGGGCCCCATAAATATGGCCCCTGTTAGTACTCCAACGCAGAAACCAGTAACACCTGGTACTTCAAAGGACAAACCTACAACCCCTGATCCCAAAAAATGGCACATTAGACAGGCCGTATCAGCTAGATCAGGGGAAGCCAGGACCGAGTATGATGTCGTCCGTGAAAAAAGTAAGGGCAAGGGGAAGTCTGATGAACAAGAAAATCAACCAAGATTGCAATTCGAGGTTGGGAAGCCCTTAGTCACCGATTCGAAGTTAAACAGTCTAACACCCATGATGCAGCGACTACATGCATGGTACATGGAGCGATCCAACCAAGACGTACTCCCGAAGGTGATCACTGCAGTGTTCCGTGAGGAACATTTTCACCACGAGGGCTATGGCTACTTCTTAATAGAATTCGATAACATGCACAACTTGTTCTATCATGGCGCCCTCGACATATGTTTTTGAGATCTTTGGACAATCGTAAGTGTCTAATATATCAATCTTGGTCTACATTCACGTAATACCGATAAATGTCATGTCTAACTATTTTGTTATATAGATACGAGATTCAGGAACTACGAAGAACCAAGGGGCCAGTGGGATTCCTCGACCCGGGAACGGTTTGCCAAACCGAAATCGTGAGAGTACCAAAGGAGGTCGAGGAGTACGTATATAAAGCTTTGCTTAAACTACAAGACAAGGAGTTTATACTTGTACCATACAATTTTAAGTAAGTTCCTCACTAGCGAGTTAAATTACTCGTTGGTTTCGTTATTTACTCTGACGTCACGACTAATGGCTATGGCATCCAGATTCCACTGGATTCTCGTAGTAATTCATCCAGACAAGAGCAAGATGCTGATCATGGATCCAATGGATAAACCTAAAGCAGACTATGAAGTGATGACAAGTTTAATCAACGCGGCGTTCAAAAGATATTGTCAGAAGAGCACGAGACACCGCCCATACCAGAAAACCCTTACAATCCGTACTAAATTTCCGGTACGCACGCAAGGAATATTCTTATATCGTATTTCATAGTAAATAGCTCCTTCGACGACATCTTAGTTCATTCGATTTTCGCAGTGTCACAAGCAGAAGCAAGGAACAAATCTATGTGGGTACTTCGTGTGCCAGTACATGCGGGAAATCTTAAGTTGCACAATAAAAGACAATGACGTGGAGGTCAGTCATGCTGACATGACACATCGATTCGCGCCACTCGATTTCTATATGCTCTCTTAATTCTGTTTTTCATACCTACAGCGCCTCAAGTCGTCTCACTGAGGATCGCTTGCTCAAATCCAAGCCGTTCAGGGCAGCTCGCCTACTTCATCATGAAGGAAATACTCAACAAAAAGGTGAGTTTTATGACGAAGATAACAACGATCCACTCCTCCATACTCATGTCTCACATCGCGTGTCTCCAAGTCTCAAGACCCATAGGCTTCTAGTTTAGAAAACTAGTTTAGGCTTTTGTTACTTCAATTCTATTTCATTACAAAGTGTAAATAACTCTTTGTACCTTTGAAATGGGAGCCCCTTCTTTCCTCAATGCCACTTCTCTTGTCAGTGGTTCTGCTACTGTAGCATGTATGTTTGTCTTCTTGAGGAACACATGTACACACATGCGAGTGGCACTTCTAAATATTTCATGTGTTTGCCTTACATGGTTATTTTTTCATATGAAGTTATTTCATGTGTTTGTAATAGTTTGATAAACTAACCAAGTGAAAAAATTACTTGGTTACTTTGATAAACTAACCAAGTGAAAAATGTTGAATGCTGCCATATAGCTTCTGCAAGTTCAATGTCAGTTCTGTGTTTTGCAGAACATTTCATGAAATAGATAATTGTAAGCAATGACTGCAGGAGGAACCAACCGCTTCCGCTGTAAGTACATGTTTCATGTTTAGATGTCTATCATCATTTTTTCTGTAAATGATTTTGATCTTCTTGTTCAACACTTGAAATGGTTAGTGCTGATAGTTCTACAACCTTTTCATTGTATTGAAGGTTCCATGAGCACCTAGGGAAGAAAGGTATCAGTGGGTTCATCAATGTAGATTATAAGAATAAAACTCTGTCTATTGAGGTGAGTCCCTTTCACAGGATTTTCTTTTAATTTTTAACCTCAATGTGCATATATAACTCAGAAGTGATGACCGCTATCCAGGCATCATCACTACTTGCAGAATAATGGCTTCATGCAGAATGAGCTGTTATATGTTGAAGTTGAGTATATGCAGAAAAGGGTAAGTAAAATTTATGATGCATGCATTCATCTTCTGGCAAAATAGTTTTCTTTCTCACCAAATAACAAGCAACATTTTCATTTCAGGAAATGGAGCTACAGAATGACATCATGTACCTGAGGAGCAAGGTAAAATATATACTCACCTAGCTTGTTCATCGAAGAGAACAGACTGTATAGGTACTATTATTATAGCTTATAAATGTATACTAGTGTTGCTGTTCTTGATTTCTCATATAAATTTGGAACTGCACTGGTGACTATCTTATGTCAATGTCATCATGTTTTTTTTGAGTGTCCAGATATTCACTTTCTTTCTCATAAGGTAACAGTAGTGTCCTTGCTTTGCTTGTCCAGGTGAATGTCAAACTTCGACTCCCTGTTGTATTGAATAAATTCTTGCAACCTATAACTCTTTCACCTGAAGAATTTTTCCCCCAATGGAAAGCATTGACTGTTCATTCATTGAAGGTTTAAGAAGTGGTAAGGTTTTTCTTGTGTTGTGGAGGATTATTTAACTGCAAAGGAATAGGGTCTTCTATATAACGTAAAAATGAATTTTAAGTAGTTAGTGTAACAGTCTTTCTAATGGCGTCTTGTTATGTGAACATACAGGTTAAAGGTGCGAAGCCATTACCTCTTCCTGAAATGGCTAGTCTTTTCATGAGCCTTCACCTGGCAGTTACTCCTGGACTCGTATGTTCTGTGACTTTTCTCCTCATTTTGAGCCTTTTTATTTCTAATTATTAATCTTCTTTGTTCATATTGTATTAATCTTCTTTTTATTTCCTTGTATATCATTCAATCCTTCATTTGTTCATATCATTCAATCCTTCATTTGTTCATATTGTATTGTCAGCTTATTCTGTACAGAGGGCATGGCTAGCACTGCCTGAGGCTAGCCACAAATGCCGATTTTTTATTTTCCTGTGTCGGGCTATCAGTGACGGTTCTAGCCAAAAACCGCCACTGATACCCTGATATCGGTGACGGTTTTTGGCTAGAATCGTCACTGATACCCATGATATCAGTGACGGTTCTAGCCAAAAACCGTCACCGATATCGGTATCGATGGCGGTTTTGGCTAGAACCGCCATCGATATCATGGTATCGATGGCGGTTCTAGCCAAAACCGCCACAAATAATGTTATCTGTGGCGGTTCTAGAACCGCCACCGATAATCTGGATTATCGATGGCACTAATTCTGCGGCGGTTCGAAAACCGTCACTGATGGCAGTTTCGAACCGCCACTGATTAGCTTTTTCAAGGTAGTGTAGCTGGGGATGTCGATGAGAATGCATGGAAAAAGTTGTACTCTACCTCTCGAGGTTGCTTTCCACCGGGCAGTAAAATCATAATCACGAGTCGATTTGAAGAGGTCGCAAAGTTTGGAACGACGCAACCTCTCTATCTAAGGTTTTTGTCTCGAGAAGCACACTGGTACTTCTTCAGGGTGCTTGCGTTCGGAAGCTCAAATCCCGAAG
This sequence comes from Guadua angustifolia, assembly GCA_036346375.1. Classification (NCBI taxonomy): domain Eukaryota; kingdom Viridiplantae; phylum Streptophyta; class Magnoliopsida; order Poales; family Poaceae; genus Guadua; species Guadua angustifolia. The sequence continues at coordinate 13,998 of JAYEVE010000521.1, forward strand.
ACCAACCAAAGCTAGCATCCATGGCAGTGGAGATATTTGACGAGTATTTTGACCAAGAGAAATATCAGGACTTCACTGGGCCTTTCATGTTTGCAAATGGCATGGCTAATTACTTTCTTAGAGCTAGTGGTGACGCGCGGCATTGGCGCAGGGTTCTTGAATGGATCAGGAGGAAGGATCAGCTGCTACTTTGTAGATGTTCAAGTGAATTTGAGGTGAAAAGTAAACATGGTTTACTTCCGACAATATCTGGAAGTAGTATATATTGTGAATCCTACGGCCAAGGTCGAGAAGTGCTTGCTCATGAAGAGGCTCCCAAAATTACCTTGAAAGAGATATTGTCTGGAAGTGTTACACTTCATGGGAAATTTGAGGTCCTTGTGTGGAAATCTCACTTACCACCTTATTACAGCTACATTTCTAGCTGTGTGATTCACCAATCAAAGTGTATGGTTACTGGGAACAAGCATTGTCCGAAGAGGAAGGATTTGAGTTAGTTTGCTCAAGTAATTTTTTTTGTACATGTAATGCAAAACACTCATATTGTGATGCAGTTGTTTTTGTTAATTCTATTTGTGATTTATGTATGTATATGATGATTAATTGGATGTAATATCCCAAAAAATTAAAAATGAGAAAAATAAAAATTTAAAAATAAAATTGAATAAAAATTTAATTTGAATTAAGTTTTAATTTAAATATCTTCCTTTTTCCTCGTTGTCTTGAATTTTAGTCCTGGGGAAAGTATAAGTTGCAATGTAAAACCTTTTCTTTGAAAATGAACAAACTACAAAAAATGAGTTTAAAGTATAAACTTATTTTGAATTTCCACCTTTTCTAGATTTCTTGAATTTTGGTTATTAAGAAAATATTTTATATACATTGTTTTCTTCTTCTCTACAATACAAAAGCCAAAATCACATAACAAAATAAAATTTGGAAAAATTTATATAAATCCGAAAATGTCTCCAGGGTATCTCCAAAAATCTTCAAAGTAATGTGAACTCATTTACTGCTAAAAAGAAATCCAAAACAATATATTGTGTCAATGAACAACACTCATGTCAGAATTATTTAATTTTTCTAATATCTTATATTCTTCTACAGCACTATGGTAACTTGCAGAAAATGTTTGAAAAATAATAAATTTGATTTGACCATTTTATAAACTCAAAAACAGAATTAATTTAAAAACAATATTATCAATGTCAGAATTTTATAAAATAAATATAACTGGTAATCACCTGAAATTTTTATGGTAACTTGTAATAACTAATAGGATTGCAGAGAAAAAGTTTCATATAAAACATAGCTTATTTGTTATCTAAGAAAAATAAAAAACAGAAAATATAATTTTAGTACAGCAGTATTGTCATAATTTTAGTACATCAGTATTTTATAGTCAGCAGGTACAGGAGAGAGGAAGCCCATTTGTCAAAGATCATGTGCAGGGAATGGATTGTTTTTTACAGCTTCAAAAAAATAATGGAATGATTTTTCGGTGCTCAGAGCAGAGAGACTGTGTCATTTTCTATAGTAATTCCTCGCGCGGTCTCTCTCTCTCTCTCTCTGTTCTTGTTCGTCATTTGCTCTCTAAGTTTTGACCTCGAGGCTTGACCTTCCTAACCAGCAATGACCAGAAGCAGAGCATAAACTGGGTTTCAGAGAAGTCACAATCTTCTTCCTGAGGACAGAGTCCCGCAAATGGAGATATTCCTTTCCGTGGCAAGGGACGTGCGGCGCTCTACAGTAGGGAGCCAAGATATATCGTGCTAACCCTAACAAGTGGTATCAGAACACATTTGGGAAGCTTCCGATATATTCGCCGTCGTCGTTCCCCATGGATCCACGCCATGCTCCTTCGGCTGCTCGCGCCGACTTCCCTAGCCGATCTATCCGCTGCCATCTTCGTCCAAGGAGGAGAGCCTGCGGAGAGACTAAGCCTTGTAATAGTGTAAATTGCACAAAACTAATCCTGCACGACTCGCTAATATGTCGTACTTGAACTCACCGAAGGTGAATGAGATTGGCACGGCATAGCGGTCTCCGTCATGACTTTGCCTGCGGGCCGGCTGCTATTGAAACTCCAATAAGATATGGCACGCCGGCTGCTATTGACTTCCTACCTTTCATTGCTTGTTTGAACACACAAGACATTCCATAGTGAAAGATAGTGCAAACACTTGGCACTAAAAAAGAAAGTTGGTGAGCTCTCGGTTTCATATTGCAGTGCCTCTCTGTAAGCGGAGGAGAGGTTCCCCAGCCAGCATATTACCAATTGCCACAATAAAAGTTTCAGACGACATATTTTTCTCTGCTCCTGTTGATTCGTTGCAACATCTTGTAAGGACCAAGAAGAGAGAGGGGTTTCCAAATGGAGACATTCTTCTCTGCAGTCATAGGTGAATTTGCCAGCAGATCCCTCTCCTTCTTGATCGACAAATACTGCAAGCCGCCGGCGTTGTCCAAGGAGGAGAGCCTGCGGAGACTACAGTTGATGCTGCTCCGGGTTCGTGTCGCCGTCGAGGAAGCCGAGGGGAGGCACGTCACAAACCAAGCCATGCTTCAACAGCTCAACGCGCTGAGAGAGGAGATGTACAGGGGCTACTACGTGCTCGACAAGTTTAGATGCCAAGCCCATAAAGGCGATGAAGTGAGCTATTCTTCCCTGTCAAAATTCAATCCTAGCAAGCTTGTTCGTTTCTACGATGGCAATAGACACAGAAAAGATGAGTTGGAACAGATGCTCCAAAGTGTAGAGATGACTATTACTGGTATGAATGAATTTGTTATATTTCTGAAGAACTACCCTCCCATGTGTCGCCAACCGTATAGCATGTATATGTTTATGGAGAAGTGCATGTTTGGCCACCAGATGGAGATGGAACGGGTCATCAATTTCTTGTTGGATAGAGAACCTCTGGGGACTGACAATTTGGGTGTCCTACCAATTATCGGTACAGCGAAAGCTGGAAAGAGTACACTTGTTGAGCATGTTTGCTTGAACGAAAGGGTGTGCGGCCACTTTTCTCGTATTATCTTTTTTAGTGAGAATGATTTTAGAAAAGAAAAACTATGCACCCTAAGAGATGGAGGAGTAATCAAACATCAAAGTACCTCCTCCTCAAATGAAGAAAGGCTCCTGGTTGTTATTGAGCTAGCTGGGGATGTCGATGAGAATGCATGGAGAAAGTTGTACTCTACCTCTCAAGGCTGCTTTCCACCGGGCAGTAAAATCATAATCACGAGTCGATCTGAAGAGGTCGCAAAGTTTGGAACGACGCAACCTCTCTATCTAAGGTTTTTGTCTCGAGAAGAACACTGGTACTTCTTCAGGGTGCTTGCGTTCGGAAGCTCAAATCCCGAAGACCAACCAAAGCTAGCATCCAGGGCAGTGGAGATATTTGACGAGTATTTTGACCAAGACAAATGGCCTTTCATGTATGCAAATGGCATGGCTAATTACTTTCTTAGAGCTAGTGGTGACGCGTGGCATTGGCGCAGGGTTCTTGAATGGCTCAAGGGGAAGGATCAGCTGCTACTTTGTAGATGTTCAAGTGATTTTGGGATGAAAAGAAAACGTGCTTTACTTCCAACAATATCTGGAGGTAGTATATATTGTGAAATCTACGGCCAAGGTCGAGAAGTGCTTGCTCATGAAGAGGCTCCCAAAATTACCTTGAAAGAGATATTGTCTGGAAGTGTTACACTTCATGGGAAATTTGAGGTCCTTGTGTGGAAATCTCACTTACCGCCTTATTACAGCTACATTTCTAGCTGTGTGATTCACCAGTCAAAGTGTATGGTTACTGGGAACAAGCATCATCAGAAGAGGAAGGATTTGAGTTAGTTTGCTCAAGTAATTTTTTCTGTACATGTAATGCAAAACACTCATATTGTGATGAAGTTGTTTTTGTTAATTCTATTTGTGATATATGTATGTGTATGATGATTAATTTGATGTAATATCTTAGAGAATTTTAAAATGAGAAAAATAAAACTTTAAAATTTTAAAATAAAATTGTATAAAAAATTTAATTAGAATTAAGATTTTAATTTAAATATCATCCTTTTCCTCGTTATCTTGAATTTTAGTCTTGGGGAAAGTATAAGTTGCAGTGTAAAACCTTTTCTTTGAAAATGAACAAACTACTTAAAATGAGTTTGAAGTATAAACTTATTTTGAATTTCCACCTTTTCTAGTTTTCTTGAATTTTGGTTATTAAGAAAATATTTTATATAAATTGTTTTCTTCTTCTCTACAATACAAAACCCAAAATCAAAAAACAAAATAAAATTTGGAAAAATTTATATAAATCCGAAAATGTCTCCAGGGTATCTCCAAAAATCTTCAGAGTAATGTGAACTCATTTACTGCTAAAAAGAAATCCAAAACAGTATATTGTGTCAATGAACATCACTCTTGTCAGAATTATTTAATTTTCTAATATCTTATATTCTTCTACAGCACTATGGTAACTTGCAGAAAATTTTAAAAAATAATAAATTTGATTTGAAAGTTTTATAAGCTCAAAAACAGAATTAATTTAAAAATAATATTATCAATGTCAGAATTTTATAAAATAAATATAACTGATAATCACCTGAAATTTTTATGGTAACTCCTGATAACTAATAGGATTGCACAGAAAAAGTTTCATATAAAACATAGCTTATTTGTTATCTAAACAAATAAAAAACAGAAAATAGAATTTTGGTACAGCACTATTGTCATAATTTTAGTACAGCAGTATTTTATAGTCAGCAGGTACAGGAGAGAGGAAGCCCATTTGTCAAAGATCATGTGCAGGGAATGGATTGTTTTTTACAGCTTCAAAAAAATAATGGAATGATTTTTCGGCGCACAGAGCAGAGAGACTGTGTCATTTTCTATAGTAATTCCTTGCGCGGTCTCTCTCTCTCTCTGTTCTTGTTCGTCATTTGCTCTCTGAGTTTTGACCACGAGGCTTGACCTTCCTAACCAGCACTGACCAGAAGCAGAGCATAAATTGGGTTTCAGAGAAGTCACAATCTTCTTCCTGAGGACAGAGTCCGCAAATGGAGATATTCCTTTCCGTCGCAAGGCAGTTCCAGAGAAAGGAAGATTGGAAAAAGAAGATGAAAGAGAGAAAAAACCGATAGAAAAGAATTAAGAAAAATTCAAGAGCTTATACTAGGGTTTGTTTCTATGTAAAGGGATCTTTGTGCATGTTACGTATATCTAATTTGAGAAATAAATCAGTGAGTATAGATTTCGATCTATTCGTTTTTGTTCTTCGTGTTTTCGTACAAATGCTTTCTAGTTTGCTTATATCCCTTTATACTAAATTGATTCTTTCGGTTTGATCATTATTTTATTAATTCCTAGAATTAATAAAAACAAGATCAAATAGATTTAAGTGTTAGTTTGCATCAATCCACACTCACTCTCGATGTGCTCGATCCTCCGTATACTGCAGTACCGGTGGTTCTTTTTCTACCAAATGAATGTGCTGAACTGTAGTAATATGGACTAAATCTTCCATGCCCTCTATGAATGCAATATGCCTTGTCCATTTTACAAAACATATTATTTTTTCAGACATTTTCCGCTTTATAAGCCATATGTAAGTAGATTAATTTAGTGCCAGTTTACCTATCTTGTTCATTTCATTGTCTTTCCTCAAATAATCATCTTATATATATATTTTCCTCGTACTTAATTGAAAGGCATCGCCTCATTTCCTAAAATTCAGAGCTACACAAATAATCATCAGTCTACTTCTCGAAGCACTTAATTGAAAGGTATTGCATCATTTTTCTCTTTGATTTTCATTGAACATAGCACCATTTTAACCTTCGTGCTGATCAAAACACGCATTATAAAATGAAATTTATAACTTGATGACTGGGTTATTTTTGCAATTCTAACAATTAGTTATTTTTGCACAACTGAGTTTCTGATGGTCTCAGGAATATTCAGAAATTTATTTTATATTTTTATTAGTCTTGTTTTTAAGACTTGCAAAAGAGACCATAATAAATTTCTACCACGGCTGCGTTTTACTTTGCATTTCTCTGCCGTGGAGTTGCTCGTGTAGGAGAGCAGGGCTCAGAAAATTGGTGCTGCCAATCGTTTGCCGTGGCAGAAATTCATTGAGCGAAAGTCTGCCGTGGCAGTGCGGCTGTGGCAATGCGTCAGCAGGGAGAGAAGCAGAACTAGCTGCGTTCAGAAAAGGAGAAGGCAAGGCGATGTTTTCAGGTACCAAGATGAGAAGATAAGATAGTCCTGGTGAGGATTTGGATAGCGACGCTCAGGCGCTTGGCAGGGCTTGTTGCTTGACAGGCAGGGCCGTTCCTGGGCCAGGGCAATAGGGCGACGGCCCAGGGCCCCGAGAACTAGGGGCCCCCCCCCCGGCCCAACTCCGCCCAAGGCGCAAGGCCCAGTCGCCCAGACGCCATCGCCCGATAGCAGTGCTTGTCATCTGTGACTCTGGGCTCCTCGGTTCCTCCCCCCAAATGCGAATCCCTAATCCCCAATCCCGTTCGGCGCCAATCCTCCCCCAAATCTCAAATCTCCAATTCCCAATCCCTCTCCCCGCTGCATGCCATCACTGCCTTCCCTTCCCTAGGCGGCATGGCAACGGCAACTCGGCAAGCGCAGCTCACCAGCACCACCAATTTATGGAGACTTGGAGAGGATGCAGACGAATCTCGCTCCGTCGCTCGGCTGCTCCGTGCCTCCGTCCGACAGCGAGCGAATCCCGCTCGGCTCCGCTCGACCGCTCGGGCTCGGCTCCTCTCCGCCTCGCTTCGCGCCTCGCTCCTCCCACGAGGTCCAGCCGACAACCGCCCAGCCGTCCGGGAGGCAGGAGAAGCCGCCGGGCGCTGGCGCCGCCTCGCCAGCCTCCACACAAACAGCCGTCGGGCACTCGGCGTCGGCCCGTCCACCCTCGTGCAGCAGCTGGGCGCAGGCGCAGCCGCCTCGGCCCTCCGCTCCTCCCAGTCCCGCCAGAGGAAGTAGCAGCCGGCGGCCCACCGACGCCGCCCTTAGCTCGACGCCTCGAGGCCCTCGACGCCTCGCTCGACCCTCCGCTCGACTGCTCCTCCGGAGTCCGGTCCTCCCCACCACCAGAAGCCATAAGGCGCAGAAGCGGGCTCGACGCTCGTGCTCTGGTAGTCTGAGAAGTGAGACTCTGATCTAGTTCTTGAATCTTGATTTGCTTCAAATAGCTAATGAGTAATGAGTGCTCTGGTAGTCTGAGAAGTGAGACTCTGGTAGTCTGAAGTCTGGTGCTAAACTGCTAATGAGTGCTGTAGGGTTCTTCAGTTATTGATTTGCCAAACTCTCTGGTTAATGGAGTGTCAAGGATTAGTACGATGCCAAACTCATGTTGGTGAACACTAGGGGTGTGTGTTGCTTTGACAGATAATATTATGTTGTTTGCATCCTTGAGTGCATCTGTGCATGTTTTCTGATTATATGCTCATTCTGGCAGATGCATGGAGGCAACTCCAAGTTTGGCTTGTGCAAATAAGTGTGCATTTTGTTGGAGGCATCACACAAATCCTGTTGGGAAGAGTTGGAAGTGGAAGATGGATGATCCTTTCATCAAGTAATATTTCTTTCTTCCATAGACCATAGTTCATGTTATCTTTAAATTATTGAACATATTAGATATTGATTGATATATATATATATATATATATATATATATATATATATATATATATATAGCTGTGTTCTATGTTTTTATAGATTATAGGGCCCCCACTTTTGACTTTGCCCTAGGGCCCCCAAAATGTTTGGAACGGCCCTGTTGACAGGGCAAGTTTCTTTGCTGATCGTACCAGCATTTTGGTGTTGGGGCATTTTTTTGGAGAGAGAGAGAGAGATGGCTGACTAAGGGAAGAAAACAAGAGGAAATTCAATGCTGCGGCTGACTGGTGGGGTTAGGCTAAGGAAATGGGCCCATGATTCAGTGAGCGAAAGAGACAAGTCTGACTAGCTGTTCACTGGACAAAATAAGGTTCAATGCATTGATTAAGCTAACAAATCACGTTTACTATTTCTGACAATTTTTGGGATTGATCTGGAGATAATCTTCATTCCACTGCAGAAAATCTAGCTGAAGATCTTATCTATGGAATTTAATAAAATTCTAACAAGCACTGCTGCTGAAAATTTCCTTTTTCTGATTTTTATTTCTCTTGGATAACTTATCTTTGATTGAAAATTTTATCAAGTCTTCCTCAGGGCAATATTAATGCGCCAAAGGTGCCGAGACTCTACGGAATTGAACTGGCTCGCACTAATTCGCCAAACTCAATGTTGCCTCGCACGGGAGGTCTCAAGGAAGACGATGGCGATTCGACGGAGAAGAAACGGGGTGCAGGCACGCAGCAGTGGGGCTTATATACGGGACTTGGGCGGAGGGGGCGAGGAGCAACATGGGCGCGCAGGCACGAGAAGTCTTGTGCAGCAGCACATTGACGCAGGGAAACGCTGCCGTTGCAGCACTCGGGCAGGGCCGGAGTGAGGGAGGAGAGGAGGAGAGAGGCTGACCAGTGGGCCAGGGTTGGAGGCAGCGCCACTACCAGTGACGCCAGGTGGAGTTCTGCCGGAATTGCCGAGGAAAACTATAGCTTCAGCGCTTCAGCAATTATTTGGCAGATTCGGGTAGAACAGTTGGGCAAGCCCAATGTTAGGGTATTCGAAAAACCCTAAAATTTTTTGTGCTGGTAGTCCAAGGATCCTAGTTTCCATTTTCTTGGTTTTACTAAATTTCATATCGTGGTTTGCAAATGAAAATTCCATAAATTTGACTGTTTTCAGGTTGTTTTTTGAATTTTTAGGGCACATAAATGTTGAGCAAAATTTTTGGAAAAATTATATTATTTTTATCCTGAGTCCTAGTATTTTATAAAACTGTTTAACATGGTTTGTTACTTGGGTTTTCTGTGAGTTCCTTTTATGTATTAGGTTAGGTACTCCAAATGATATTGATTCAATTATTGGAATTTTGGATAAAAAGGAAATTTCGGAAAATAAGTTCAAATAAAAAGATACTCAAATATGCAATGAATTCATGATCTGCCACATTATTTGTTTGCTCATTTTTCAGGGTGTCACAACATAGCACCTTTTTAACCATCGTGCTGACCAAAACACGCATTGTAAAATGAAATTTACAACTTGATGACGGAATTTAGTTGGAAACAAATCAAATTTAACATTTAATTTCCTAGGGTTTGTAGAATATTCTGAGCAAAAATTTATTTCAGAATTGTGAGTTAATCCCAAAAAGATTACAGAAAAATGACTAGCTGTTGAATTGGTTTCCATAATGCTACTAGTTAAGAAAAGTAGGCTTTCATTAACGTGTAGACCGCTTCCTCTCCATTCATAGTCTTCCAGCAACTGCGTAGGCTTTTACTACCGTGTAGACTGTTTCCTCTCCACCTCCAGTCAAAGAAATCAAACAAACTACTTTGACACGAAACCAACAGTATTTCCCATCACAAATATTTATTATCACTTCTTTGATCTCTTGGTGAGAGAGCCAGAGAGGTTTCCCAATGGAGACGTTCATCTCTGCAGTCATAGGCGAACTCGCCAGTAGATCCCTCTCCTTCTTGATCGACAAATACTGCAAGCCGCCGGCGTCGTCCAAGGAGGAGAGCCTACAGACACTACAGCTGATGCTGCTCTGAGTTCGCGCCGCCGTCGAGGAGGCCGAGGGGAGGCACCTCACAAGCCATGCCATGCTTCAACAGCTCAACGTGCTGAGAGAAGTGATGTACAGGGGCTACTATGTGCTCGACAAGTTCAGATGCCAAGCCCACAAAGGCGATGAAGTGAGCTATTCTTCCCTGTCAAAATTCAATCCTAGTAAGCGTGTTCGTTTCTATACTAGCAGTAGACACGGAAAAGATGAGTTGGAACAGATGCTCAAAAGTGTAGAGATGACTGTTACTGGTATGAATGAATTTGTTATATTTCTGAACAACTACCCTCCTATGTATCGCCAACCGTATAGCATGTATATGTTTATGGAGAAGTGCATGTTTGGCCGCCAAATGGAGATGGAACAGGTCGTCAATTTCTTGTTGGATAGAGAACCTCTGGGGACTGACAATCTTTTTTAGTGAGAATGATTTTAGAAAAGAAAAACCATGCACCCTAAGAGATGGAGGAGTAATCAAACATCAAAGTACCTCCTCCTCAAATGATGAAAGGCTCCTGGTTGTTATTGAGCTTGTTGGGGATGTCGATGAGAATGCATGGAGAAAGTTGTACTCTACCTCTCAAGGTTGCTTTCCACCGGGCAGTAAAATTATAATCACGAGTCGATCTGAAGAGGTCGCAATGTTTGGAACGACGCAACCTCTCTATCTAAGGTTTTTGTCTCGAGAAGCACACTGGTACTTCTTCAGGGTGCTTGCGTTCGGAAGCTCAAATCCCGAAGACCAACCAAAGCTAGCATCCATGGCATTGGAGATATTTGACGAGTATTTTGACCGAGAGAAATGTCTGAAATTCTATGGGCCTTTCATCTTTGCAAATGGCATAGCTAATTACTTTCTTAGAGCTAGTGGTGACGCGCGGCATTGGTGCGGGGTTCTTGAATGGCTCAGGGGGAAGGATCAGCTGCTACATTGTAGATGTTCAAGTGATTTTGGGGTGAAAAGTAAACTTGGTTTACTTCCGACAATATCTGGAAGTAGTATATATTGTGAAATCTACGGCCAAGGTCGAGAAGTGCTTGCTTATGAAGAGGCTCCCAAAATTACCTTGAAAGAGATAGCGTCTGGAAGTGTTACACTACATGGGAAATTTGAGGTCCTTCTGTGGAAATCTCACTTACCACCTTATTACAGCTACATTTCTAGCTGTGTGATTCACCAATCAAAGTGTATGGTTACTGGGAACAAGCATTGTCGGAAGAGGAAGGATTTGAGTTAGTTTGGTCAAGTAATTTTTTTTGTACATGTAATGCAAAACACTCATATTGTGATGCAGTTGTTTTTGTTAATTCTATTTGTGATTTATGTATGTATATGATGATTAATTTGATGTAATATCCAAAAATTTTAAAATGAGAAAAATAAAAATTTAAAAATAAAATTGAATAAAAATTTAATTAGAATTAAGTTTTTAATTTAAATATCATCCTTTTTCCTTGTTATCTTGAATTTTAGTCTTGGGGAAGTATAAGTTGCAATGTAAAACCTTTTCTTTGAAAATGAACAAACTACGAAAATGAGTTTGATGTATAAACTTATTTTGAATTTCCACCTTTTCTAGTTTTCTTGAATTTCGGTTATTAAGAAAATATTTTATATAAATTGTTTTCTTCTTCTCTACAATACAAAACCCAAAATCACATAACAAAATAAAATTTGGAAAAATTTATATAAATCCCAAAACCACCCGAAAATGCGATATTTCTTGAAACGAAAGAGAGCATCACGTAGAGAATGACGAGGTGATTCTACGGTTAAAAGGAATTGTGTTAGAAGTTACCGGATTGAAAGGAATCGATGACGAACGGAGCGACGGTCGACGACGAACAAACTCGAAATCCGGGGTCAAACTGCAACGAAAATCAAATCCGATTGAATGGTTGTGTTCCTGGAAGCAAGGGGCACAAAGTGACGTGGTTGGTTTGTCAAGAAACTCACCGGAGCAAGAGATGGCTCGCCAGTGTCTTTGGAGAACACCGGACGTCGGTTTTTGTGAGTTTTGGAGAAGGGAATAGCACAGGAACAATGGGGCAAGGTGAGCACGGGGTAGAGGACGTCGATACGCACGTTTGAGAAGTGGAAGCTCGTCGTTTCGTTGAGAAACGGCCGAGTTATTGAAGTTTTAGTGCAAAACGGTTTCTAGTCAATTAATCAAACTCCGGTGGGTTAGAAGATGAATGGTCATGGAAAATGGGTTCTCCTCGTTTTCCTCTTCGCAACGGATCCAGCCATGCATGATTTGGTGGAGAAATGAGGAGTTACGGTGATTTGAATTTGAAGGGCCATGAATGGGAGAAGAAGAATCGTGCTGGTTGGCTGGAGGTAGAGGAAGGTGAACCGTACTTGCCACGTGTCGACTTCTCGTTGGTTGGAAGAAATGAAGGGGTAAAAGAGCAAGGAATAAAATAGGAAAAATGATCTAAAAATCCTAGAAAAATTCCTAAAAATACTAGAGAATATTTGGAACCTAATAAAATTAATTTCACTGAATTTTGATAAATTTTGTAATTTAGATTATTCCGGAACGAATATACTGAATTTGATGAAAGACCGCGAGAGATAAAATACCAGAGAGATTCTATAAATCTTGGAAAAATTCCCAAAATCATTATAGAATATTTGGAACCTATTGCAATAGGTTTTGAGATTTTTAGAGCATTTTGGAACCCGGGTGAAATTTCGAATAAGGACCGGAATTTGGAATTTTGACTTTGCAGACGGTGAAGGATTGAACTCCAATTTCGAAAGAATAAGGATGCCAGATTAGGTAAATAACCAAATAAAAACCAAATTTGAATTAATTTATTTTAAATTAAATTTTCGGAAGAAACACCAAAAGTGGGGTGTTACAATTACTTTCTTAGAGCTAGTGGTGACGCGCGGCATTGGCGCAGGGTTCTTGAATGGCTCAGGGGAAGGATCAGCTGCTACTTTGTAGATGTTCAAGTGAATTTGAGGTGAAAAGTAAACATGCTGGTTTACTTCCGACAATATCTGGAAGTAGTATATATTTTGAAATCTACGGCCAAGGTCGAGAAGTGCTTGCTCATGAACAGGGCCGTTCCAAACATTTTGGGGGCCCTAGGGCAAAGTCAAAAGTGGGGGCCCTATAATCTAAAAAAACATAGAACACAGCTATATATATATATATATATATATATATATATATATATATATATATATATATATATATCAATATCTAATATGTTCAATAATTTAAAGATAACATGAATTATGGTCTATGGAAGAAAGAAATATTACTTGTATAGAAGATCACGCTTGAGACTTGATGAAAAGATCATCCATCTTTGTGTGTTGGTCAATTGCAGTATTAACAATGTCAAGAGGATCATCCATCTTCCACTTCCAACTCTTCCCAACAGGATTTGTGTGATGCCTCCAACAAAATACACACTTATTTGCACAAGCCAAACATGGAGTTGCCTCCATGCATCTGCCAGAATGAGCATATAATCAGAAAACATTCACAGATGCACTCAAGGATGCAAACAACATAATATTATCTGTCAAAGCAACACACACCCCTAGTGTTCACCAACATGAGTTTGGCATCGTACTAATCCTTGACACTCCATTAACCAGAGAGTTTGGCAAATCAATAACTGAAGAACCCTACAGCACTCATTAGCAGTTTAGCACCAGACTTCAGACTACCAGAGTCTCACTTCTCAGACTACCAGAGCACTCATTACTCATTAGCTATTTGAAGCAAATCAAGATTCAAGAACTAGATCAGAGTCTCACTTCTCAGACTACCAGAGCACAGCGTCGAGCCGCTTCTGCGCCTTATGGCTTCTGGTGGTGGGAGGACCGGACTCGGGAGGCGGTCAGCGGAGGTCAGCGAGGCGTCGAGGGCCTCGGCGTCGAGTGGCGGCGTCGATGGGCCGCTGCTGCTCGCCTTGCTCTGGCGGGGACTGGGAGGAGCGGAGGGCGAGGCGGCTGCGCTTGCGCCTGCGCTGGCCATGGCATGACGAACCCGGCGCCCGAGTGCCCGACGGCTGTTTGTGTGGAGAGCTGGCCGTGGCAGGCTGCGCGCCGGCGGCTTCTCCTGCCTCCCGGACGGTGGGCGGTGTCGGCTGGACCTCGTGGGGAGAGCGAGCAGAAAGCGGAGGCAGCAGAGGAGCCGAGCCCGAGCGGTCGAGCAGAGCCGGAGCGGGATTCGTCGCCGTCGGACGGAGGCACGGAGCAGCCGAGCGACGGAGCGAGATTCATCTGCATCCTCTCCAAGTCTCCATAAATTGGTGGTGCTGGTGAGCTGCGCTTGCCGAGTTGCCGTTGCCGAGCCGCCTAGGGAAGGGAAGGCAGTGATGGCATGCAGTGGGGAGAGGGATTGGGAATTGGAGATTTGAGATTTGGGGGAGGATTGGTGCCGAACGGGATTGGGGATTAGGGATTCGCATTTGGGGGAAGGAACCGAGGAGCCCAGAGTCACAGATGACAAGCACTGCTATCGGGCGATGGCGTCTGGCGGCTGGCCTTGTGCCTTAGGCGGAGTTGGGCGGGGGGGGGCCCCTAGTTCTCGGGGCCCTGGGCCGTCGCCCCTATTGCCCTGGCCCAGAGCGGCCCTGCTCATGAAGAAGCTCCCAAAATTACCTTGAAAGAGATAGCGTCTGGAAGTGTTACACTTCATGGGAAATTTGAGGTCCTTCTGTGGAAATCTCACTTACCGCCTTATTATAGCTACATTTCTAGCTGTGTGATTCACCAATCAAACTGTATGGTTACTGGGAACAAGCATTGTCGGAAGAGGAAGGATTTGAGTTAGTTTGCTCAAGTAATTTTTTTTCTGTACATGTAATGCAAAACACTCATATTGTAATGCAGTTGTTTTTGTTAATTCTATAGTCTTGCCGTAGCAGCTCAAATCCAACCGAAACGCGGCCACGGCAAACATTTGCTGCATTGATTCGCCGTCACGGCGAGAAATCGTCAGCTCGTCTTTGCGCCCTGTTTCTTCCCCATCCAAAACGCTGTCTCTTGTCTTCCTCCCTCAGCCAGCCACTGCTTGCTCATCTTCTGCCACGGCAATTGAATCACGGCCAGGACAGCGCCACGGCAAGGAGCGGAAGCTGACTTCAGTGCCACGGCAATTGAATCACGGCCAGGACAGCGCCACGGCGAGGAGCGGAAGCTGACTTCAGTGCCACGATGAACATCGATCATGCCATCGTCGTGTGAACTCAAGCACAACCCTTGCGGTGCAATTACTGCTAATCTTGTCACCTCTACAAACCGCACTGCAACAGCCATGCGCAAGACCATCGCACAGCACCGCTCGCCATGGCCTCCCCGTTCACACCACTGACGCACCACATTAACTCAGCTATAAAACTACTCGAAGCACTTGTAACTTGTAAGCTCCCACATCCCCGCTCACTTCTAGCTCGAGACCATATCAAGAGAGCCACCAGCTTCACCGTTAGGGGTGAAAACGGGTCGGATACGGTCAGGTAGTAGGTTATCCTGTACCCTACCCTAATTATTTTTTCGGATACGGGTACGGGTAGTGAAAAATCGGGTAGGATACGGATACCGGGTATTTACGAACGGGTATAAAACGGATACCGGATATTATACAGACGAGTACAATATGGATAACGAGTACTTAGTCGAATGGTATGCAAACTATCTAGGATCAAAGTATGTGATAAAAATAATTTAACTAACAAACATGGCCCAATTATTACACATAATTCAACACATAGAGCCAAACTAAGATATAAGACAACACATAGAGTTGAATAAACACGTACTCAACATAGAGTCTAATTAATATATAATCTAACACATAGAGTAGATTCAGAAAATCACCTGCTGAATGAGTTGGTGGTGTTGGAGGAATGAATGGAGGAGGTGGAGCAAAAGGAGGTTCCCCAGCTCCAGGGCAGGGCTTTGTGGTACCAGGACCACAAAGAAATGGATTGTTGGCAAAACTGTGATAAATAAATAAGATTCATCATTGAAAGTGTTATATATTCATCCCAACACATAACGAAACCTCCAAGGAGAACCACGATTGAGTACAACATGCAACTTACGGTACTTGGAGAGTAGTGATATTGGTCAGCGAATTAGGGATTTGACCTGACAAGCTGACAGCCCTTGCCTTTGCAGCTGGACGTTTTGATCGCGCAGCTCTGATCGACGCAGGCCAAAGACGACTGCCCAAAGCACGAGGAGCAACCGTCGATTTTCCAATGTAAGTTCTAGAGCGTGTCTTTCTGGAACTCAAAGACCTGAAACAGAGAATTTCGTTGAACAATTGATCAGTGGTGAACTCTGTGAACATACAACTGGGTGTCCAGGTTACGGTTTATGGGCGCACCAGGGTAAAGCTGGTCAAGGTGTATGAGTTGTTGCTAACAAAAACTGGAAAAGACCTTGCTGCATATTTCCTCCCAGCAAAAGCTACCATGTATCCACCGGCAGATGCCTGGAATAGAGTGAAGGAATTGCCCATTAGAACAAATGGTTCCATTATCTTTGAGGTCAGAACAGTAAACAAGGCAATTGATATGTATGCCTATCTACACGAAAACATTGGATGTATCATGATAAGAACTATGCAAGCTAATCCGCATGGGCTTTTTTTGGAGATAATCTATTGTGCAGTTCTTCTGGAATTAATCACAGATGATAGATGCAGCGACTTGTCATCTATTTCAGGTTGCAGGATATGACATCTTCGAACTTTGGATATTTTTGTCAACCTATCCATTGATTCATATGTATTTTGGAACTAACCTTTAAAGTCGGAGCAAAAGTAGAACAACTGGGAATAAGTTTTTGATGCAATCAGAAGATATGTGAGAAACATAGCCGAGAGCTGAGACAAAGGAAGCTCCAGAACTGGGAGAGTATCCCAGAATGCATAGAGCTTTCATGAGTTCTATGTAACTAGCATAGTATGAATAACTAAAGGAACAAACACTATACTAGATTATCAGCCTGCTTATTTATTATAGTCATATCACCAATTTCTATTCAGTCTAATTCTACTTGCAGCTATACTAGATTATCAGCCTGCTACAACTGAAGAAAATAAATAACCGGAAGTGCAAAGATGTAAAGCACGAAGGAGTTACGATTGTAGGGTTCAATAAATCATTTGTTCATATCAATTGAGACTCATTACAATTTGTTTTCCTAACTCAAACCAGCATTTTCACATATCAGATATTTATATGCACATGTCTTGCATTATTTACATGTGTTCATGTAAGTATTTGGACACTGGGCCATTTGCTTAATTCCTTGTCAGCGATCAGTAATACTCTACTAATCAGTGCATTATTAAAGCAAGTGTGCATATTTACAAACTAGTCAGATGATCCATCTCGGTTTGCCAAGTAGTTCACCTTCTAGTGCTAAAAATGTGTATATTTACTGCTTACTTAAAAATTTGGAAGCTTCTCTGTAGCGGATCTAGCCCATGTTGACAAGATCACCGGCAGATGAATACTGAAAATAGAAGCATTTGCAGGTTATTGTGATCCAAGGTGGCTTTAGAGTTCAGAATCCATAGCTATTGTAATTTGTGTTTCTTCTGCACTTAAGCTAGAGACGTAAAGCATGAATTTAACTCAAGAACAAACTAGACAAGCGTAACAGGAAAACACATCTATAATGCACTAGACAATTCTATTATAGAACATACCATCCATCACCTTCAGTGTAATCCCCAATTCCAAAGAGTAAAGGGAATGCTAGCATCACGTTCAAAAGCGCGGAGCAGAGTAGAGATGCCCAAATAAACACCTTTGACACGAGCTAAGTGCAAACATAGCATGGAACACCTTGACTGTATGCTAGAGAATCACCACCAATGCATGAAATCCAGGACTTCCATCAGCCAAACCAAACGGAGCACAAAATTGAGCATCTTAATTAAGTTCTTAATACTCACACAGAGTGGACAGAAAAGGCAGTAGCTCACAGCTCCAATTCAAATGAACATGCATCTGTCAAGCACCTCAGGAAAGCATCAGAATTCAGAACATGACGACTAAGGAACTATAACTTGGAACAGATAAATAGCTCAAGTGGGCACAAGAAAGGCCAAAGAGACAGTCGATATCAAGAATCGGGCATGCCCTCACTCCTCACGCATAACGTCGAACATCTCGAGTGCAGACCAGAGTCACCAGACAAGGGCAGAACAAGCGCTGAATCAAGATCCTTAAGCGTGAATGGGAGCATTCTACGGAGGTAGCCACTACATGGAAGAAGATGGAGATAGGAGGCGGGGAGTTACATGCGGGCGGCATCGTGGAAGGAGCGGCCGTCGGCGGGGCCAGTCGGCGTCCTCGGTAAGGTGGCATGGGAGGAGGCGCTCGTCCGGACCATCCATAACTGGCTGTCCTTGAACAGGCTCACGGGCCCCATCCGGCGGGGCTCGCAGGTGGGAGGCTAGCGATTCGATGCTTTACTCAACCAGCTCGTCGGCGAGATACCGGCAGCTTTGGGCAAGCTCGTCTCTCTTCAGATGCTCTGCCTCGGCGACAACCGGGGCTGGGCGTGGAGGGAGACATGGTTTTAGGGTAAATTTTCAACCAAAATCTATTCAATTATTTATATATTTTGCATATTAAATCCAATCTTAGTGAAATAAATTTATAAATTCATATAAAATCATGTAGTTTCAAAATATACAAAATATTTAATTTTGCACCATAGTTTGAATCATTTGAAATAAAATTTGTATGAAACCTTATTATGGCCACTATTGCAAATATAAAAACCATAATTCTCAAAAATATGAAATAAATTTATAAATGCTTCTAAGACCATAGGAAACTCATTTGTGTAAAAATATTAATTTTTAAATTCAGTTTGAATTATTTAAATTAATATATAAGTGAACCCAAATATGGTTACTATTAAAAGATATAAACCATAACTCCTTAAATCATGAAGCAAATTTTAAAATATTCATGAGTTCATGAGTATTCAAAATATGTAAAAATATTTAGATATGAACCTATTTTAAATCAAATTTGTAAATAAATCATTATATAGTGCACGAAACTCAAATAGTCATACATGGTGCATGTAAATTCAAATATTGGTAAAACTAATTTCTAGGCTCGATAAGACCTAATACTCCTAACTATACAAAAATATGTTAACCAAGATATGCTTTCATGTAATATGTACTTAAAGAGTCAAAATATGAACAAATAAATATGAATAGAATGTCATAAATAAAAGACAGAATAAGTAGGACTAATCTCAAAATATTTCTATGGTCAAGATCATATTAGTCAGCAAAAGATCTAATTTGAATCAAGTTCATAAAAGGCTTCATTTCCTATATTCATACAACTAAAATATTAATAACTTTCACAAATAAAGGCTAAAAGATGCAAAACCTGTTTCAAGACACTTCTAGGGTCATAACCTGCTAATGCTATAATAATGGTTGCATGATCATGTAAAGTGCAATCGCAAATCTAAAACAAAGTCTTAATCCTTTATAATGTAAACTTTAGAAATACTCAAGATTAAGAAATGAATAGAACATCTCGGATAAACATTAATACTAATCGAACCAACTTAGAAATACTCCCTAAGGTAAGACCATCCTGTTCTGTAGAAATCATTCTAGTTAAGCATGCTTTGCATCTAAATCCTATTAAAAGCTTAACCCTGTGTAATATAAACCTAAAATTAAGTAACACAGGTAAATGAACTTAAGTAATAAGAAATCAGTAATTAAAACATTTATATCGCAGAACCTTCTTAAAATCAAAAACCATGTCCAATAACTAGTAGTTTTCATGTTTTTTTGATAAAGGAAGATTTTATTAATTTTAAGAACATTACATCAAGACGATACAAGTCCTTAAAATTTCTCCCGGCCTCTGCTTGACAAGAAGCACACAGCCCAGAAAACAAGGAAAAAAAGAAAAACAACACGCACACGCTAGTGACTATCAATCCGAAGACTAGACCGCCACCCATGCACCTGGGAATAGAAATCCATAGCCACTGCAGACAACCGATGAGTAGTCTCCACCATAAAAATTGAACTCCGAAGCCTGCGATACAACCCAAGTATGCGACCAATGGGAAGTAACATAAATAACCTGCAAGGATGATATGTGTGATTTTCTTTCAAAGACTACATCATTCCTGCTAAGCCAAAGAGACCAACAAACGGTAGCAGCTCCTAATAAAGCAACATTTTTAAGATCCTTTTGAAAACAATCTAGCCAACTCCCAAACATATGAGAAACACTTATAGGGTGAATAATGCCAAAAGCTAGATGCAAAACACCCCAGATCATACGGGCAAAACGGCAGCGAAAGAACAAATGCTTAATTGTCTCCAATTCATGACAAAAACAGCATGTTTTACTACCCTGCCAGTTACGTTTGGCCAAATTATCTTTAGTCAGAATGACCCCTCTTCGGAGATACCACAAGAACACTTTGATTTTTAGTGGGACTTTCAACTTCCAGAGACGCTTATTAATGTTAGGCACATCGCATTGAATCAATGCCAAATAATGAGATCTCACTGAAAACTGCCCAGATTGACTCAAACCCCAACGAAATTCATCCTCCTCCTGCGACAGATATAAGTTGGCGATACGAGAAAGCAAAGCATTCCACGCCACCAACTTAGATCCAATCAAGGACCTTCTCCAGGATATGTTTAATTGAGGAGTCGAAAAAACATCTGCAATGGTTACGTATTTCCTCCTTGTAATGCTATATAACCCAGGATATTTGTCCTTTAAGGACAGCTTCGAGCCAAGAATCTTCCGAATCTCACATGATCCATTATTGATTTTAAAGGTACGAAAGCGAAGAAAATCTCGTTTTACCTGCATCAAACTGGACCAGAAATGCGAGTCTCCTGGTTTCCACTCAACTTGTACGAGAGGTTTAGATACAAGATACTTATTTCTAAGAAGCTGCTGCCAAGTACCATCCGATGTCAAAAGCTTGAATAACCATTTACTCAAAAGAGCAATATTCCTTACTTTTAAATCATGAATCCCAAGACCCCCTTGATCTTTGGGTTGGCAAAGGATACTCCATTTAGCAAGACGATATTTTCTCTTGTCCTCATCACCTTGCCAGAAGAAACGAGAACGAAAATAATCAAGTTTTTTGAGCACACCTTTGGGTATTGCGAAAAAGGACATCATGTACATTGGAAGGCTACTTAAAACAGAATTTATGAGTGTTAATCTACCACCTACTGAAAGATGTTTCCCCTTCCAACTACCGAGTCGCTTTTCAAATCGCTCTTCTACCCTTTTCCAATTAGAATTTCTTAATTTCTTAAAGTGAATTGGAATGCCTAAGTACTTCAAAGGGAAGACCCCTTGTTTACAGCCGAACAGATCCAAAAATTGGTCTAAGGAATCTTGAGCATCACCAAAGCAGATTA
The DNA here is from genome assembly GCA_036346375.1 of Guadua angustifolia. Lineage (NCBI taxonomy): Eukaryota > Viridiplantae > Streptophyta > Magnoliopsida > Poales > Poaceae > Guadua > Guadua angustifolia. The sequence continues at coordinate 35,149 of JAYEVE010000521.1, forward strand.
ATTCACTTTTATGAAAGTTAATTTTAAGACCTGAAATTTGCTCAAACGCACACAACAAAAGTTTCATGTTGCGAGCTTTATCTATATCATTTTCCATGAATAAAATCGTGTCATCTGCATATTGAAGAATAGATAAGCCGTCATCAACTAAGTGAGGCACTATTCCCCCGATTTGACCCTGTTCCTTAGCCCTTTTAATCAAAAGCGGCCAACATGTCTACCACAACATTAAACAAAAGTGGTGATAAAGGATCATCTGTAAGTAAACCTTTTCTAGTTTGGAAATAATGTCCCACTTCATCATTAATATTAACCGCCACTGCCTTTGACACAAAAGACTTAATCCAAGAAATCCACTTGGATGAGAATCCTTTCATCTGAAGGGTCTGAAACAAAAAGGCCATTTAACCTTATCGTAAGCTTTTTGAAATCAATCTTAAAGATAACCCCATGAGCTTCTTCGATGCAACTCATGAATAGTTTCATGCGATGATGACAACCCTTCTAGGATATTTAGCCCGCGAAGAAAGCCGCCTCGAGTCGGACTAACTACCTTTTCTGCAACCAAACTCAGTCTGTTGGTAGCCACCTTGGTAAAAATCTTGAAACTCACATTTAATAGACAAATAGGCCTATATTGCTAGATGACATTTGCTTCCTGAATTTTGGGAAGAAGAGTAATGATTCCAAAATTGAGACTAAAGAGAGGTAAATCCCCAGCATGTAACTCCTGGAACATGAGTAAAAGATCCCCCTTGATTATATCCCAGAACTTCTGATAAAATTCTGCCGAAAAACCATCTGGCCCCGGAGCTTTATTATGGTCCATCTGGAAAATAGCGTCCCTAACTTCTTTCTCAGTAAACTGAGCAGTGAGAAGCGCATTTTCCTCCTGGGAGACTTGTAATATATCTTGATTATCATTCTCATCAAGGGCAAACAAACTTTCCTCAGGATCCCCAAAAAGTTCTTTGTAGAACTTGGTTATGAAGCCTTTGAGGTTATCCTGCCCCTCAATCTTACTGCCCTCATGATCCAGAGAATAGATTCTTTTCTTTCTATGTTTTCCATTAGCAATCATTTGAAAATATCTAGTGTTATTATCTCCTAAGAGGACATCATTCACTTTAGCCCGTTGATAATATTTAGTTTCTTCCTCTCTGAGAAGAGTAACCAGTTGATCCCGAGCCCGAGCCAGAGTCACACACTCTAGCTCAGATAAATCCCGAGTTTCTGCAACAATATCCAGCTCATTGATTGTTGCTTGGAGCTCACTTTTCTTTTGTTTATAAGCACCGTTGTGATGAAGTGCCCAACCCCGAAGAAAACTCCGCAAAGCTCCCATTTTGCGATTCCATCGTTGGACAGAATTCTTTCCTCTCACAGGTTTGTTCCAAATATCAATCACCTTGTCATAAAAATCTTCTCGAGATAACCAACTAAGTTCAAATCTGAACTGCTTAGCTATCCCAGAGAAGGCAGGATCGCCGGTGTCTAACAAAAGGGGAGTATGATCCGACACACCTCTATCCAACGCCTGAACAGAAATAAGTGGGAATTTAAATTCCCACTCGGTAGACATAAGAACCCTATCCAACTTCTCATAGGTTGGACTAGGCAGAGAATTCGCCCATGTAAACTGACGACCAGTAAGTTCAAAACTATCAATTACTGCGTTGAATAGAAAAGGCCAACGATCACTGTATCTATTGTTATTCTTTTCCGTACTTTTCCTCAGAATATTAAAGTCCCCCCCAATAATAGTCGGCAACTGATTTTGTTGGCAAGTACGAACGAGTTCAGCCAGAAACGCTGCTTTAAAATCGTCCTGGGCTGGACCATATACTGCCATTAGAATCCATTTAAATTTGTCTACCTTATTACAAAGTTGGAACTTAATAAAAAATTCCCCTTCCACAATCGAGGAAAGAACAAAAGAATCCATGTTAATTCCTAACAGAATTCCACCTGATCTTCCTCTAGGAGGAAGGCAATGCCAAACGAAATTCGCACCGCCAGACAGTCGTGCAAGATTCGATTTTGACATATCCTGCTTTCCTGTTTCCATTACAGCAATGAAGTCAAGTCTGATATCCTTAACCACCTCTGAAATGTACCGAAATTTAGCCAAGTCTGAAAGACCTCTGCTATTCCAAAATAGACCCTTCATAATAACCTTTTCTGCTATTTGGATTTACGGTTCCTACGAGACTTTCTAGAGGAGGCCATTAGATCACATATCCTCATGTCCAAATCATCTGTCTCTAAATCCATTTCTGACACATCCTTAATCAAGTGCACAAGTAAATCACTATCATCCTTAGCGACCTCATCATCACTTGATTCGAAGGGATTAACCTCCCTATTTTCTAAGAAAGAAACTCTTCTGGCACCCTTTTGTCTATCAGATTGATTCATTTTCAACCTATCAACTTCCATCCTTTTTAGAGCTTTAATTGGTATACTAGACCGACTACTACTCTTTTCCATCTTAAAGCCAATGCTATTAAGGTTTGCTACACAAATCTCATCAGACATTGCAGCAAAAGAAAGAGAATTTGAACATGAACGCGTACCAGTCTCAAGAGGTAAATTAGTCGAAGGCGAATATGGCTTTTCCATTGAGGGAACCATCGTCTTGCGACCTGAATCGGCCTCCAGATTTCTCACAGCGGTTCGTCGCATTGCTTTACTCAGAGAATCACCATCTGTTAAAAATGTACCGTTAGCAGCTTGGACATTACATCGTAAGCTCCGACGGAGACCATTTATAGAATTAACATGAGACGGGCACATACCACGAGACGAGTCAGAAACTGGAACAATACCTTCGCTTGGATTTGACACCCCTGAGCTATGCGCCACCACATGTTCCAGCTGAGCTGAACTTTGAAGCACATCGCCAGTCCCGGGTCTATTACAAACCATATGCAAACCAGCATCATGCTCCTGCTCCTCCACCACCAGATTGGCTTGGACATCATGCTGTGACAACCCCTGCGCCACCAACAATCCAGCATGAAGCACACCACTGTCGTTTGGCGCGGCATGAAGCAAACCATCACCCGACGCCTAGACATCATTGTCATGCGACAGCACCAAACATTCACTGTCCAATTGAACTGAGTTTTCAGATCCCAGCGCAGCACCCTTACGCATCAATTCCTCATCAGACCACATGCAAGAATCCAAAGAATGATGCTCAACCGGCATCCCCCCTTGCTCAACCGGTTGCTCGATAGGAGTAATGCAATCAGCTTGCTGAACCTCCAAATGCGACACCTCCTTAGAACCTGACACCTTCTGCATAAATGCAACCTTTTCAGTCACACAGACAGGAAGTGATAAAGAATTCTTAAGAGGGGAAGGAAATACCTGTAAAGTCATATCTGGCATTTTAGTAACCAAGATATTAGGCAAAGATCCCTCAATATCCGCTCTTGAAAAACTCTCCAGATTCTTATGAACATTTCCCGACCAACTCATTGGCGATACACTAGCCGTCTGCATCGGAACTGGACCACTTCCTGAAATTTTAGCACTGGAACCAGAAGGATCTTGGACATTCCTCTGTTTCTTTACAATTTGGTTACCATCACCACCTTTAAACGGCCCTTCAGACCCTGAATCACCATCACCTTTCTGTTCTGGATCATGAGGGTTAGGTGGAGGCAAGGCCGGCTCAAACAAGCTGTCCTCAATAGAGAATAGAATATCATATCCCACCTTATTGAAAACCAAATCTATTTTTAATGGAAGTTGACCTCTATCGATCATACCAACTAAGAGCCGAATAACCCCTTTTTTTCTATCGTATACATATCCACATCAAGAGTGACTCAATCAGAGAACCAAGAGCCCAGAACCCCAAGTAATGTCTCCAAGCATGAGGTACACCGTTACATGCACCCATACTTCATCAAGGAAATAAGCAGGTTCCACATCACGCTAAACTCCCACTCGAAATAGTAAGCGTAACTAGGTGATTTTTTAATTTATATTCAATATCGACATACGCTTTAACTCATCCTCGGATGGAAAGCGACAAGAAAAGCATCATTCTCATGTGGTAGAGCCTCCCAATTCCAATCAATTAGTGTTAATCTAGCAAGCTCACTCTGGACCGTGGCTGCATCCAACTTACCACCGAGATTGTAACCACCGCGGTTGGTGCAGGATCAGGGTTTCAACTTATAATCAAACTCAGGAATTCTAAAAAACAGAGCTCATTTTTCGCTTTTGTAGTACATAGAAGCATTAGGCCGGAAGCTTAAGCAACGGGCATTTGGTGGCACATGGGAATTGATCTTATTGCAGATGTAACAATCTAAATTAGCTTGACAAGCGGTTCTAGATGACCAACAATTTTGCAGCGGAAACAAAATGGAGTCGAGGTTTTTCACCTTTGAAGCATCGAGGCTGACCTCTCCTACACTGCACAAATTTCCTCGAGACACAACACCATCAAGCGGCTGATTAATCGGCACATATTGGTGGCAGGCTGCCTTGAAACAGCCTCTGCGGCAGGTTAGAGAGCGATCTGAGCACCACGCCCTCTCCCACGGATCTGTAGCGTTCACCACGCGCATGACCAGCAGGCATGGCAAACCGGCCAGCAAACACACTCCGGCCCCCAGGCCTCCCCCACGCCGGACCATGGCCCCTGCCCCATTGGGATCTGCCGAAAGGAGGCATGGCCCGATCGTTTCTTGTCGAGGGCAAGCACTGTGCAAATGAGCATTGCGATTATCCATGACCGGTGGGCGGCGCAAAGGCGGCGACAGCCGCATCTGACGTCGAAACACCCCTCTGCTGGATTGAATAGATCGAAACGTGGAATTCTGGCCTGTGGGCCTCCTTGCGATAGGGCGCCTAAGAATATTCCGTGGTGGCCATACAATTTAGCGATCAATTAACTTTCCGTGAATGTCGGCATTCAAATTTTGAAACACCGCTTTGCTTGGTCGATGCATTCTTCTGGCGCTCTGTGGCCATGGCAGCCACCGGAGACCGTTGAACCTCCTCACCGTGCATCCTCCGGCTGACCCGCGACCGAGGAGTGCTAACACAGGTAGGAGAAGTCTGCGACCAAAAAGCTTTCAGAGTCAAAATCGGACGTGGGCGAGGTTTGATAATAGCCCACACCATGGTCGAATCGTGGAAATCCGGCGAGAAAGCACCGACCTGCTTCTCCGAAGCGAAGTCTTTTTAGACATGCATTCAGCGCCAAGAACAGCTGCATTTAGCAATCGCTAACTCGATCGATCACAATGCAACACTGCTGGAACTGTTGCTTGTACGACAATATTACTCTGAATTCTCGGGACTGTAACATTTTATGATGACCCATCTAGAACTCCAACCGTAGTTGAATTGGCATGAGGTAAGTCTTTTGAACGAACCACCAAATCAACATCAGTTGTTATGATCTTCAAGCTGTCACAATTACGAACTTCACGCGATGAAAATCGATTCGGGTTTTCCCCACAATCTGCCTCGAACTGCATCGGCATGACGTACCTGATTCATTCAAAAATCCGAGCGCTAGAATGCAAACTCACAAGCGCCGGAGGTCGACGACTCCGCGACGGCGGCGACGCCGGCGACGAGATGAGTTTCGAGACCCTTGAAGTGAGCAGAGTTGAGGCTGGCATCAAAAAATCGTGGGATGTCGTGTCCAACGAGATGGCTTGCAACGCTCAGCTAGTACTGCATTGGATAGGTCATAAGCTTCTTTCGCGAATAGGTGTTACGGCAACTGGAATCAGTAGTTTTCATGTAGATCTTATATACATTAGTCGATAAACAATAATGCCTTGTGATCCATTTAAACTTAATCATGCATAGCCCTTGGAAGAAAATGTCGTAAAGATCAATGTCTAAATCTATTATTACGTTGAAACCACACCTCTATGCTAATAATCAAACTTGAATCTTATTCTCATCAAAAGTAAAGCTAGCTTCGGTTGGAAACTAGAATAAAACTTAACATGTTATATAATGACTAATGCCTTAATTCTATTAATCCAAATAACTTTACCCTCTTGAATTTGCGGTCTACTCGTCTCCATGCCTCTGGCGTACCTAGCCATCATGGCTTCACAAGCCATGTGCGCGGAGCCCATGAAGGTGAACGAAAACACCAGCACCGAGGCGCCCGCCACGTCGTGCGTCGTCCGTCGTTCTCTCTCGTGGCGTTGATTGGATCAACCCGTTTATCTCTAAGGGTATGCCAATGACTCTCTCACCAAGCGGCGTCCACGGTATCGCCGAACAACCGCGTCGAAGCGTCGTACACTCACGGCACCGGGTGGGCGTCACGTTCTGGCTGTCCTTTTGGCCGCAGTTACTACTGACCGCGGCGCTCGGCCTTCTGCGCCTCGTGGCTATGTACGTCGGTCCATCACTTATTGATCGGTTAAATCGAGTTCATTGGCGCGGCGGCGCACGACATAGGAGATCTTGAATGAATTCTCTTGATTGATTCTGTGAAGGTATGTACAACATATATAGAGTACAAAAGGAATGATTGGCCAGCTATTAATTACCGGCAATATTAGGGATTTTGCTATAATAATCAACCATATTTAGAGAGATTTGGTGGTGTACATCGAGAAAGAATAATTAGCTATAATATTGTGGCCATTATTGGAGATATGGCGGGAGGAGGGCTAGGAAGAACGGACCGCTATCACCAATGCAAATTTATATTAGTAGAAACTTCGGTTTAAGCAGGCGTCGGAGGCGTAATAGTGGAGAAAAAAGTTTCTGTGGCGGCAAGTTTTTGGTGAAAAGCTGTAAAAAGTGAAGGATTGAGTTTAGAAAAGCAAGAGGATGGTGTAAACCGAAGGAATCAAGAAATGATTTACGAAGTGGCTATTCGGGTTTTACCCTTTCACTTTGGTGCTCACCGGAATTGGGGAAGGAGGCGGGTTCGGGCGTGGCGGCGGCGTGGAGTGTGCTTGGTAAGGCGAAGTAAGTCAGGGTAGCAGCTTGCTTACCGAGAAGTCGGGCGATCGAACTGCCGTGTGTAGCGATTTCACGCTACCCAAGCTTGCCATGGTGGAGATTTGAACCTTCACTAGTTGCCGTGGCAAAGGTTGGGCAAGGGTGAGACGGTGCCATAATGGCATGGGGAAGAAGCAGACTAGACATGGGGTACTGTGGCTAACGATTTGCCATGGTAGTGATTCAGGGCTGAGTTTATTGCTATGGCAGAGATGAGGTTAAGGGTGAAATACCCCAAAAAATTCAAAATCTTTTTTTCGGATTTTTATTTGAATTTTCTGGATTTTATTCGAATTTTATTTGGCTTTATTTTGAAATTTTCCATTTTAGGAAATTTCCCCGTTTTCCGCTTTCCTTTTGAACATCCGCCTTCTCCTCATTTGGCGCCATTAAGCCGCCTTCTCCATGACCCAAGAAGGAAGCGAGAACACGGCTCACTCGAGAAGCTGTTTGGTTGCCTTCTCATCTCAGTCTGGCTCGTACGAGTCAGCCAGGCTGGTGAGAGCCAGGTTGCGTAGATGCAAAGAGATGGTGTTTGGTTGAGTGCATGAGTTGAGTCAGGTTGTGAGAAGAATATAGAGAATGTGTTTGGTTGACTGTTTATGTGCTTTCCCATGCCTCGCATGCATCCCAGCTTGCATCCCACCAGCCAGGCCCATAGGAAATGACCAAAATCTACGTTTCCCAACAACCCTCAGCGGATGTAATTCTCTTTGGATGCAGCCAACCAAACAGCCCCTCAGGGAGCAATCAAGAACTCAACTAACTTGCTAGATAATTGGTTCTGCCAAAAGCGATGCAGTTTTCTATTTCTATTAGCCTTCCTTTTATTTAGCAAACACCGCATTTGTAGCTTCTTGGCTTTGCGAGTCGGCGCCACTCACACAACGCCGCCCACCGGCATCCGCTGCATACATTGCGCAGCCATGTGCGTAACTAACTGAAACTAACCGGACATGATCCCGGACCAAACCAAGCGAAGGAACAAAAGCGATTCTTGCATCGGGTTTAGTCGACATTCCTCCTCTAGATTTCAATGAAGTTGGCGATTTCCACGAGATCGTAGATGACGATGATATTTGGTTTTGAAGATCTCTGGTGCCAGTCGCACCCTTTTGTAAAACTATGGCCGTTAAGCTCTTAACTTATCTATAAATTATTCACTTTCGTTTTTTTATCTGCCAATGTACACTTGGTTACCTACAACTAAAATCTTGAGTACTGTAAAAGCATTTATACGCACCACTGAAAAGGATGGTCCGTTATAAAAGGGGTCGGTGCTGAGTACAGAGGAAGGAGAAGAAGACTGGATATGAGGTGCTGTGGTTGTGCAGCGGTGTGTCAAGTCCTGCGACGTGACTCAGTCTTGGCTGTTTACTAGCTGTTTGGTTGCCTTCTCATCTTAACCTATGTTTGCACCCAAATTTGGCAAGTATGGTCAATATCGGCAAGTCCCAGGTCAACGAAACATGGAAAGAATATAACTTAGGAATATCTTGGAAAATCTGTTTGGAAGGAAGAGACCGACACGGATACTGCTCATCAGATTTGGAAGATCTTAATCGGTTTTGGAAGATAAGATGGGTTTGGTTAAGAATCAGACTCTGAACCGTCTGACGCCAAACTTGGAAGGATCAAGGCGCCGATACGGATAAGATTTACAAAGAGTCCAAGGTGAATACGATCAAATCGGCGACTATATAAGAGGACCAGAGGCAAGAGGAAAAGATGCCCAAAGCCAACCCACAAACACGCATCTACTTTTCCTCTACTTTCCTGTCGATTAGGAGTAGCCAATTTAGCTTGTAATCTTTCATCTGTAATACTCTTTGATCAATCGAGTTGCGCATGCGGTATTGATCTTTGTTGCATTACACCCTTTTGGTTCATCTTTTCTTGATCTTGTTGCGCATCGCCTTTTTGGGAAAAAGTGGCCTATTTACCCCATCGATCTTTCCGCCGGATCGACTAGACTTACCGTTCGCTTTGATCGAAATCGACTTGCATAAGTCGATTATATCCATTATCTTCTTGCCAATTGCAAGGTCAAATCGGTTTGCACGCCTACACACTTGAACCGGTGTTCGTCCGGTGTGTTGAGGTTGAAAACCCTCCGTCAAGTTTTGGTGTCAACACATTTTTGGCACGCCGGTGGGACCAAAGAACCAATCTGGGATGAGCATAAACAAGTCCATTGCTCGGTCGGCGTCAACACGGAGGCGATCATCGCCGCCACAATGGAGGACTTGAATCTGGCGGCGACAAGAGATCGAAGAAAGAAAAGCGCTTCGAGGAGATGATCTTGAGCTGCTACCAAAAACCCACGAGGGTTATCAAAAAGCAGCTCTCCGGCGCTCAACCCTATCGGCGATACCAACAAACCACCCGATCGGGTAAGTCGATACATGCCGCTCGGGCGAGTTATCTTCTATGATTGAGCGATCGGTACATCATGCGCCGATCAACCAATCATCGACCTTGGTCACAACTTTGGGGCCGATGATAGAAAAGCAGCGTTAAGACAATCGCTCAAGAGTTGGCCGTCGGGAAGTCTGTTAGAACCATCGCAACAACTTCCGGCGTATCACGCCTGGCGGGAGCGCCAACTAACAGCGGCGATTAAGTCGGCATCGGCAATTCTGCAATGCCGACTCAACCCTGATCTTTGAAACAATATGATGGATTCACTCGATTACTATGCATATCTGAACCGACGCAAAACCCGGCACATCGGCTCGCTATTGCCTTCGGTATCGCTTGGTGGCTATACCCAATTGGCTACGGCAGAGCGAGCACATGTCTGGCGATTCGGCGCGAATCGGGCAACTCACAGTGGTTGCCTACGGAACCCTTTGCACCGTGCGAGCCACCTACACCTAGAGCCGATGAAGCGTGATCAAGCGCCACAACAATACCAGGAGGTGATACCCAATCGGCAACCAGAGCTAGCACTCGGGGCGGGATGTTGTTTATGGCCAAAGGCCTGTCAGCAACCCGAGTTGGCACTCGAGGCGGGATGTCAGCTGGGTCGACCAAATCTCGGTATTGAGAGACCCGGTTGGCTGCTGACCAAGGGTAGGGCGATCGACTCTGAAAGCCGTGCCGGATTACATTGATCACATAGCCTATCCGCGCAATTACAGGTCGGACTTTGCCAAATTCTCGGGGCGATTCCGTTACTACTTTAGAACCGTCGGACGATTTATTGCCCAATGCGGTGAAGCTGCCCGATCCGATGGGTTAAGGATTAGATTGTTTTCATTATCATTGTGCAGGCGCTTTCACGTGGTTCATAAATCTTCCTCAAATTCGGTCCATACGGAGCGATTTAGAAGTCGATTTCATGAATACTTCTTCTTTGGAAGCCGGGAGCTCGAATCGCCGATTTGAGCTCGGTCCGACAATGGTCTGGAGAATCGGCAATTGAGTACATTAAGAGATTGAAAGGTTAGGAATCGGTGTTTTGTGTAACTTTGCGGAATGTCAGTTAGCGATTTGGCTTTCCATGGGTTAATTTCCCCATTAAAGGAAAGATTTGGCGGGCAAAATTCGATTTGAGTCACCTCCTACACCCGAGTATCGGCTCAAGAAAGTCGTTTCTCCAATGATCATGGCTTCAAAAATGAATTTAGGAATAATGAAGACAATATACAATCGGTTTTAGAGGATAGCCGATTACAATTAAATGAAGAGCCTTGACCATGAATGAGGATGTCAACCTTTTTCCGATCAACATGGTCCTTGCTCGAGCAAAGGAAAGGAACCTATGGACGAAGAACCTAAGCCAATCAACGGATCAACATTCATCGATTAGAAGGGTAGTGACACACTCAAAATTACAATCGGCTCGTTCCAAATAGAAGCCGATCAAAATAACAAAACTTCGACAATTAAATCAAATGGAAGGCGCAAGTCGAGGCGATGGTATAAGGCTGAAAATCTCCACGAAAAAACAGCACCCAAACTTAAAGCGGCTTTTCTCTATTACTTGAGAAATATGAAAGAAGAGGTAGTCGGCAAGGGCAGCGTTCTCATCGACGGATAATTGGCCAAATAATTTGAAAAGAGCTCATGGCGACACCCCCAATGGGCGTCAACATGGTGTTTACTCGCGGTCGAAGTTAAAATAAAGATAGAATCGGCTAAAGAGGCATTCATCTAGCTATGAATTGGCCACGAGGAAGCTGAGTGTGTATCGGCTACTTAATATTCAATAGCCGATGAAGTACAAACCGATGATGGAGATTTTGGAAGATAACAAGTTATCTCCCAAAAATGGGGGCATATGTTTGCACCCAAATTTGGCAAGTATGGTCAATATCGGCAAGTCGAGTCAGCGAAACATGGAAAGAATATAACTTAGGAATATCTTGGAAAATCTGTTTGGAAGGAAGAGGCGAAACCACGGATCTTGCTCATCGAGTTTGGAAGATATTAATCGGTTTTGGAAGATAAGATGGGTTTGGTTAAGAATCGGACTCTGAACCGATCTGACGCCAAACTTGGAAGGATCAAGAGCGCCGATACGGATAAGATTTACAAAGAGTCCAAGGTGAATACGATCAAATCGGCGACTATATAAGAGGACCGAGAGGCAAGAGGAAAAGATGCCGAGCCAACCCACAAACACGCATCTACTTTTCCTCTACTTTCTGTCGATTAGGAGTAGCCAATTTAGCTTGTAATCTTTCATCTGTAATACTCTTTGATCAATCGAGTTCTTGATCGCGGTATTGATCGTTGTTGCATTACACCTTTTGGTTCATCTTTTCTTGATCTTGTTGCGCGTCGCCTTTTTCGGAAAAGTGGCCTATTTACCCCATCGATCTTTCTTGGGATCGACTAGACTTACTGTTCGCTTTGATCGAAATCGACTTGCATAAGTCGATTAGATCCATTATCTTCTTCTTGATTGCAAGGTCAAATCGGTACGCTTCTACACTTGAACGGTGTTCGTCCGTGTGTTGAGGTTTGAAAACCCTCCGTCAAGTTTTGGTGTCAACAACTTTGGCTCGTCTGAGTCGGCCAGTTGATTGAGAGCTAACTTATATAGATGCAAAGAGATGGTGTTTGGTTGAATGTATGGGTTGAACCGGTGTGAGAAGAATATGGTCCTATGGAGAATGTGTTTGGTTGACTGTCTATGTGTCTCCCCATGCCTTACATGCACCCTAACCTGCATCCCACCAGCCAGGCCCACAGGAAACGACCAAAATCTACGTTTCCCCATAGCCTGACTCGGCGGATACAATTGCATCTCGGAGGACAGGCTCCACCCCTCATGCAGCCAACCAAACAAGTGTCTTTTGTATTTGTAGATGCAATTCTCTTTGGATGCGACAAACCAGCAATGGGAGATCGACAAGGTGCGAGAGGCGATGGGCGAGAGAAGACAGAGAGAGAGAGAGAGAGAGAGAGAGAGAGAGGAGGCAATGAAGAAGAGAGGATGAGGCTGGCGCATGGGACCAGGGCCCATTTGGCGGTGGCTAAGGAAAAAGGAAGGAAGCAAGGTGACTCGGTCGGCGTGTGGGGCCAGTAGGAGAAAATAGGCATGGGTAAGTCACAAGGAGAAGAATTTCATTCCTTCACTTCGGACAGAACGAGTCAAGGCATTTATTTAGGCTATCTAATCTTGTCGAAACCTTCTTGTAGATTTTTTATGAAGTCTCCAGAGTGTTATCTACCTTCAGTAAAATTTTTGGGTTAAAAATTAGCTAGAAAAATTTTAATAAATCGACAAGCAACTGCTCGCGAAATAAATCTTTTAGGTTTTTCATTTAATTAGAGCTCTAATTAAGGTCAGAAATTTTGAATTTTTTAAAAATATTTAAAATAGTCTAAGTGATCTTGAGTATTTATTTTCTAATAATTTTGAAACTGCAATTTCCAGATTTTACAGTTTTCAGTTTTTGAATTTTAAAAGGCACTAAATGTGAATATTAATTTTGATATATTTACTAGAGGTTAAAAATGATCTGAGGATGATATATTAAAATTTCAGGTCGAGGTGAACTATGAATATTTTTTAAAAAATCTGACATTACACTGTTTTAGTCAAACATCATTAATATACATTTCCTATCATCAATTAATATGTCCACATTGTTCCAGATATTTACTCTGCTAGCGATGTGCAGAATGGAAATGCAGCGAAAGCAACGTGGCCTGCATATTATATCTGCAAACCCAATAAGCTGCAGTTGACTTCCAATTATTCATTACTTGTTGGAACACGAGGCATAGTGAAAGATAAGGCTAACAGTTGGCACTGTAAAAAGTTTCAGAAAACATAATTTCCCTCAGCTAGGTCTTGGTGATCCATTTTAGTGACGGTGGATCCATATTTGACCGCAAGTTCTCAACATGGAGGTAGTTATTTCTGCTATTATAGGTGAACTTGCTGGTAGATCCATGTCTTTTCTCATCGAAAAATACCTGAACCTGGCGGCGCCAACCATGGAGGAGAAGCTACACAGCTTGCGGCGGCTGCTGCTACTGAGTTCGTGTCATCGTCGAGGAGGCAGAGGCGGCACATCGCCAACCAAGCGATGATACAGCAACTGAACATACTGAAAAAGGAGATGTACAGAGGTCATTACACCCTTGACACCCTCGGATGCCGAGCCGATGAAGAAGACAAGGCCGAAGGTCAGCAGCAGGTGAGTCACTCTTTTGCCCTGTCAGGATTCAATCGTGCAAAGCGTGTCTGTTTCTCTGGTGGCAGTAGTCAGACTGCAAAAGAGCTGCCGCAAATTATTGGAGGCCTAGAAACCACCATCCGAGATGTGAATGAGTTCGTCATGTTCTCAAGTAGATATCCTCAGCTTCCTCGTCAACCATACGACATGTACTCGTTTTTGGACAATTGCATGTTCGACCGTCAGCTGGAGATGGAACGTGTCATGAGCTTTCTGTTGCAGCTGAACATCTGGCTGTCCTACCGATCATGCATTGACCCGGCAAAAGTTGGAAAGAGCACCCTTGTCGAGCATCCTGCATTGACCATAGGTTTCATGGCCGCGAGTGCCATTTTCAATTTATAACCGTGCCGAGCCAGCGCCTGCTAGCCCAAGTAGATAAGTGGTAGCCCGCGTTACGTAGGTCGCCCTTGATTTTTTTCGTATTTTTTGGGTCGTATCCGGCCTGCCCCGCGGGGCTAAGAAAACCCCTAAGTGGCCACGATTTCCGGGATTTCGTGGCTACGAGTGTCTTTTCCGATTTTTGCAACTTCGTGCCGGGGCAGCATCCGGCCATCTTGTCCGTACATAAGTGGTATCCCGCGTTGCTTAGGTCACCTGTTATTTTTCCCGTATTTTTTGGACCCTATCCGGCGGGCCCTACGAGGCTATGAAAATCCCTAAGTGTGATGCGTATCACTAATAAAGTAAATTAATTTTCCAGTTCATTACATCACAAGAAGTTTTTTTTCGGGTAATTTTTTCCGGTTGAATACAACAAATATCGTAAAAAAAATTTACAACAAATATTGTAAAAAAAAATTGCCACAGTAAAATTTGCTCTAGTAACAATAGCCCCATATTAGGCGATAGGTCTATTTTCAATTTTTTTTGCTCTGTAGATAAAATTTTGGAATTTCGCCGTTCTTGACCGTTAGGCGATGCACTGTTGCCCGGTATGGAAGCGATCGCGATCGCCTCGTACTGGGGCGACATGAGGTATTTTTGCAAATTTTTTTCCCCGCCGATTGGTTTTGAAAAAAAGATTTAAAATAAATATTAAATGAAAAAAATCCATCTACAGTAGCTATCACGTGGCAGGGCCCTGCATTTGGTGGGCTTTCATAGTATTGGAACTTACTGGGCCATCGGAAGAATAACTCCACGCGTCACGCGCACAGTGCAAACCGCAAAAGAAGCTGCGTGCCGTTAACCGTAAACTAGTCATTCCGATTTTTCTTTGAGTTCGATGTGGAGCAGTGTTACTTGCACATGGACACCAGAGTTGGAATCTAACTCGGATTCGAGTGTCTGATTTGGCAAAAAATTTTAGATACAGGAGATGCTACTTAGAGTCAGGCACGGGTGTTAGAATCTGATTCGAGATTTTCGATTCGGCAAATTTTTTTGAACATAAGTGTCCGAGTAATACTGATGTGAAAGCGATTAAGAATATAACCTTAAGCGCGGTTCGACAAGAATATAACCAGCAGGTGCTTTGTTGGAAAGAAGGAATGTGGGATTGATACCTGGCGCCATGATGCATTGCGACATGGCCAAATGTGTTTGGGCACTGCTGGATGAAATAACTGACTGAGAAGTTTTAAACGGTCAACAAAGAAAGAGCAAAACATAGCATCTATTCTACAACGGAAAAACAGAGTTTTTCTAGACCAGCTACAGAAAACTCTGCTGAAGTAGAACCTTTGCTGCCCTGCAGAGCGATTCTTTGTTTGATTCATTTATCAGTAGTCGAGACCAGTAATTCAACCAATAGCAAGTTAGAAATACAAAGCATACTGGATCAGATGGCAGCTTGTGCTCAAAACATGCACCATTACCCAACCAACTATCCTCCCAATACCGAATCCTCTCCCCATTACCAATAATTCTCTTACAGAAACCATAAAACTGTTGTTTAATTTTCAACAGTCCTGACCAGAAATGAGAATCCCCAACTTTGCATCTAGTTGGGTAATTATTTGAGGAGAGGTGCTTCTATACTTTTCTTTTTTTTACAGTTACACAAATATTAAAGTATAAATAAATGGTAAATGGTGATTATTTATCCATTCGTTTACTTCAAGATTTATGCAACTTGTATCGAAAGGAAAAGCATCAAAACACTGCTCTTATTTGAGAGGATAAACATTTCTTCCTGATCATATGTTGTTTCATGGCCTATTTTTATATGCTTTTGGAAACCATGGCCCATTTCTGTTTCATGCTTCCAAAGACATTTCCCTAACAAAGCCTTATTCATTGTGTCCAAATCTAACACACCAAGACCCCCTTTATTTTGATAATAAATCCAGTCACACCATTTCTCATTAAAGCCTTTCAATCTCTCTTTTTTTTGAATGCGCAGCAAGAGAATTGCCGCAAATTTTATTAAGAAGAAAAAAAGATGGTTTGATCTGTTTTTTAAGGAAAAAAGCGGACCCGAAAAAACCTCACAAATATCCACCACTCACCCTACTATCCATTGGAGGTAACTATGAGTTTTTTGCTTGTGGTTACGATGAAGGTTATCCGGAATGTTAGTATGCAGCGTACCCCAATCGATTACTGTTAGGAAAATAAGCGAGTTTATTCTGTTCTTTGTTATTTACGTTTCATTGCTATTTTATTGAACTTAAACTATGAGGTTGTTTATTTGTAATAATTAGCTATATGGGCACTAGAGATGACAGGTTGAGAATGTCCTCATGAGTCCTGGCCACATTCACATCCCAATGAAACCAAGCAACCACCAACACCTTGAATTTTTTTATTTAATATTCATTTTTTAATCGTTTTTCAGAACTAGTCGCGCGAAAAAATTTCAAAAATACCCGCCGTCGCCCGCGGTATGATCGCCCTATGCGAGGCGACAATGGGCTGCCTAACAGCAAAACTTCATGACATGCTTGACGAACTAAAAAATATAAAAAATATGATCGCCCTGGCAATGTAACGATCGATCTTATAGAATTTTTTTTGAAAATTTTGTTGTAAATTGTTTGTAGAATTGTTGTATTGAATCGGGACGAATTAGAAAAAACTTATTGTCATGTAATGAACCGGAAAAATTATTTTAGTTCGTTAATGTCGCATCTCACTTAGGTATTTTACGTAGCCTCGAAGGGTCCGCCGAATCGGTAGAAAAATATCGAGGAAAAAGCACGGACGGACTCACGAGCGTGGGATACCACTTCAGCGCGAGGCGAGATGGCTAGAGCGTTGCCCGGCATTTTGTTACAAAATCGGAAAAGGCACTGTGACCACGAAACCACAAATCGTGGCCACTTGGGTGTTTCGTAGCCCCAGGGACAGGCGGGACACGGTCAAAAAATCTGAAAAAAAAATCAAGGCGGCCTCTCACATAGCGCGAGCTATGACTTACGTATGGGCGAGATGGCGGACGTTGCCCCGACATTTTGTTGCGAAAATCGGAAAAGGCACTTTCATGCCCGAAACGCGGAAATCGTGGCCCTTAGGGGTTTCGTAGTCCCAAGGACAGGCGGACACGGTCAAAAAAATACAGGAAAAATCAAGGGCGGCCCTCCAATGTCGGGCTACCACTTACGTCTGGGGCGAGATGGCGGATGTTGCCCGACATTTTGTTGTAAAATCGGAAAAAGGCACTCGCATGACCACGAAACCATGAAAACTTTTACGAGGTGAGAAAATTTTGAAACTTTTTATGGAGGTTCGTGATAAATCAGTGATATTACCATAAAAATTTCAACTGATTTTAATATATGAGGAATTTTTTAAAATTCAAACAATACATATATAAGGGCACATACAGAAAGTTGAGATGATAAAATAAGCAATAGATTAGATTATATTATATTACATGGGCATTACAACGGTGGCGAGGTTAATAAGGAAATAGCATTGTCGTAGTGGAACAAATGATCGTTCGCCTATCTGAGTACCCGAGAATAATGTAAGATATTTTACGCATATTACGACCCGTTCTAATATTGCGGCGTGTCGCCGGACACCGCTCAATCCCTACTATGAAAAGAACTCCATGGGGTTCCGCAGTTCTCCCAATATGCGCGCATTGGGTGGCCTATCCGTACGTCTCGGTGTATAAGACTTAAATTTTGGTTGTTGTTTATGTGGATTTCTGCCCTCCTATATGGGCATGTCATCCCGATTCCCGGCGTCCCCTATGTTAATACCATCCGGGTTCCCGGGTGGTCCACGCAACGCGTCAAGGATTTGTTGCGTGGTGCGGACCTCGGCATTGCTTCCCTTGTCCCTTCTTCTTCGAGAGGAGGAACCCTCCGCACTCTCTTTGTGTTGCGGTTAGCGCGGAGACATGCGAGCGCCTCCTCTGTTTGACTAGCACTCCACTATATGGTGCGGGAGGTGTGTGTTGGGCTTATGCTTGGACAGCAGGAAGCGTGCCCGCAGATCAATGCAGTATGCCATGTTTTTAAATATACTAATTTTTAACGTAACATGGTCATTGACTATAAATAAGTAATTCGATTACCTATATTACATACCGTAAATACTAAATATTAAATCTCTAAAATATTACATACCGCAAATACTAAATATTAAATCTCTAAACATTGCCTAATATTTCTACTATCAATCCTAACTAAATTAAATTTCTAAATACTACAATCCTAATAATTCTAAAACTACATTAAATCTCTAAACATTGCCTAATATTTGTACTATTCAATCCTAACTACATTAAATTTCTAAATACTATATTAATTCTCAACATCTCAATCCTAATATTTCTAAATACTACATTAAATCTCTAAATACTACATTTCTACATTTCAAAAATTATACAATACTAACATTTCAAAAAATATGAGTACAAAATATTGAACTTACCTTCAAAAAAGCAGCGGATATTTTTTCCTCTTTTCTTCCCTCCTTTTTTCCCTCCCTCTTTTTCCTCTCTTCCTTTCCTCTTTCTTTCTTCTCTCCAAAGCGACTTGACTCGGCCGGTATAGCATAAATGAATCTTGTTGCTTTCATGGTGGGCTTTTTAAATGACCGGTCGCATACCCCAGCGATCGCCCTGCCGGAGACGACCGCCCAGACAGCCAAGCGTCGTTGTTCTTGCATGACAACCTTCGTCGGTGACAAATTAGCCGAGCAGTTAGTGGGACCCGCCATTCGCGTCTGAGGCGATCGCCCGAGGCGAGCGACGGCGGGTATTTTGAAATTTTTCATGCGGGCGACTAGTTCTGAAAAAACGATTAAAAATAAATATTAAATAAAAAAAAATTCACACCTTGTGGCTTGTGCTTCTTCATTCAAATAGGAGGTGGGAGGCAGCCCACTCGGCCCATACTGCCGTTCTTAGGCTGGGCCTTGAGCTTTTTTTTTCTCTTTTCATCCCTTCGTTGCTCTCTCTCTCTCTCTATATCAGAGGATGGAGGCCAGCCGCCAGCCCATGTACAACAACTTACCTCGTCTTAGTAGCATGATCACCTCACCTAGCTACTGGCTGCTTGCAGTTCCAAAAGAACCAAACACTAGTTGTCACAATTTGTGGCGTAAATGTCATGTTTTCCTTTCTGCAATGTGGTGGGTTAGCATCACAAATAATTCACAGGTTTTCTTTAAAAATTTGTTTAGTTCCTGTGACATTTACACACAACCATATTCCAATAGATAAACAAGCTCATGGGAAAGAGAGAGAAAAAGGTGCTCATTTCGATCTGTTGAAGTATAAGTGAATTGCCCACCTTTCCTCATAAGCTTAAGCTTTTGGGTGAACTGGCTGATGCATGCAACTCAATATGGTATACTTCAACACGATCTATGTTAAAAAAAATGCAGCAACTGTTACCTGTAGTAGTAGTCTAATAGATAGTGCAGATGTCAACAGGTAGGCATACAGGTCGCAAGCTTATACGAATTCACGAATCAATATACTCCCAGTACAACTGGGGGATGGCTTTATACACGATCAGAGGATCGAAGCAATCCTTGGAATGGGAACACACAAATGTCACAACTCACATGCAAATTAAAGTACATGATTTAACTGAATGCATCACACAAACAAAGCCAAATGCAGAACTTAGATGTAACAAGATACAGAGGAGCGCAGCGCACTTGTCAAAACCAGGCAGCGGCAGCAACGAACTTGGCAGCAACAGTGGCTCGGTTCACACACGACGATCGCCATCGACATGCTCCACCACAACAGTGTCATGCTGATTGACAAGCTCCACCACAACATTGTCATGCTGATTGTCCCTGTTGACGATGCCGGCGTGGAACAGCAGAGCCCACAGGTGGGTGATGAACTCGCCTCCCCGCGCGAGCTGCTCGACATGGTCCTCGGCGTTATCCGATGGCGCGACGTAGAGCATCATCTCGGCCCAGAAATCAGCCATCACCTTCCAACGCAGCGTAGCATCTTCTATCTCCTCGAGCTGCTTCCCCAGTTTCACACCACTCTTGAAGATGTTCTCTGTTGAAACATCCAGTTTTCTCATGTCTTCATACTTGTCTCCCTCGCGCCTGAGGACAATGGCAGCTTCACGCGCGGCGGCTTCGAAGAGACAAAATGTATCGTGCGGGTGCCCCGGAAGCAGTTGCGGTGCAGAGACAATCAAGTAAGCACAATATCTGGACAGTTTTGTTGCAACGCCATTGTAGAGCTTAGTGTTGCCATCCGGCCAGCAACAGGAGGTGACGCCGTCATTGCCATTTCGCAGTAACATGTTGCAATGTGCCAGATCAAGATGACAGGCGTCTGAGTGTCCTTTTCTCGGTCTCGGGGAATGCGCGGAGTAGCAAAAGCCTGGCGAGCACGCCCATGAAGGTGGTTGCAGCGGTTGTACTCCAGCGACGAAGTTCCGTTGGTCAGTCGGCCGTCGGTGCGCTTCAGAGAAGACAACTAACCGCTTCACCTCTGCACTCAACTCCACAGGATCCAATGCTTTTCTAGAGACAGCTGGCACTCCAAAAAGAAACCAATGCAGACCTAATATCCGGTAGATCCATTGAAAGAAATTTCGAGTCTGTGCAATGCACACATTAGGATCGCCACGGCCGATTGACTGGAGCAAGGAATACTGCCCAAGCTGATGTCGCCAGTAGTGCTTGGTACTGCTGAACAAGGTTACCCTGCTGAGAAATGCTTTCATTCTCATCGAGCAGCTTAGCTTGCGTCCCGAGCGCAATGCTGGTTGGCTGACATACTGGCAAGCGAAGTCGACTCTGCCCCAGTTGGACGTCAATAAATCACCAACTCCACAACCTCTAGCAAAGCAAGGGCTGCCAGTATAAGTATCGTGATAGTAGCATCTGCAACTGTAGCTTTGGCGACAAGCACACGGGAGCCTTTTCCGCCGCCAGCCGGAACAATCCCCGTTGCACGCATGACTGTGAGTGCCATCACGGAGAGCATGCTGGCGACTGAAGCCATGGCCCAGAAAGCCATACCCCTTGAACCGATAGTAGCGTACTTGGTGAAGAAGAGGTCGTACATAAAAGCCAGCTCGGTTTCAATCACCTTGAAAGCCCTCTCGTATCCCATCTGGCCGTCCTTGTCCCGCAGCAGGCCATCGAAGACAAGATCGTGGGTCTTCTGCAGTTTGGATTCACCACAGCTGTACCCAGACAAGCGCCTTCTCAATAAGAGAGACAGAGCGTAGGAGAGGCAGACATCCTTGCAATCACGACCAATAGGCCCGTCGTCGCCGCCGCCTTCCCGCCATATCTTGTCTATGGTGATCACCTTATAATCTTTTAGTGATGATGCGTAGCGGGGAGCTTCTATGTTGAATACCTCATGGCTCCAGCCTGACCAAGTAGCGGTAGCCAGTCATGCTGACAGGATCGTAAGGCGCCAGCTCACCGCCGCTTGTTTCGTGCTCCGAGTCCATGTAATCGGCAATCACTCTGGTTATACTCCACATGGAAGCCACCGTCGCGGATGCCACTCTCCTCTGATAAACCTTGACTAGAGTGATGACAAGCATCACCGAGATCACGATAAACCAACGCCATCGGTTACGCTGTACATGATCAGCAGCACATATGCCATGTAGATACCGTACTGATAGTACCGCCTGATGACATGTTTGTGGTCGTCGACGCTGTAAGCCGTGATGGAGTTGCTGCAACCAAAGATGATGAGAAGCAGACAGCCCAGATGGGGTACACTTCAACCTTCAGCTCGGCCGACTGCATTAAGCCGATGGTGTACGTCGCCAAGGAGAAGGACATGAAGTATGCGACCATCAGACCTTTCTGGATGAACCAGTGTGTGCACCACCGGCGCCACGACCCGAAGATGATGAGGAAGCACAAGACAGCAGCAGTCAGCGCCGTCAGTGCCTCGATGCGGATCTCAGACACCCGCCTGCTCTCCAGCACATGGTTCAGGCGGTGAAACAAGTCGCTCGCGTTTGCCATCTTGTTTACCTGCTGCTTCACATTAATTAATTCCAAGTCAGTATGGTCGCACGCCCAGTTTTAATCCAAACAATGACCCAGACCCCAACAAATTCATGAAACAAAACATACAAGACATAATCGCAGACAAATATTAATTTGTCCTTCCTTAGCACAGTTAGTTGATCGATCGGTGGTGTAGGTGTACGTCCCAAGCTAGTTCCCGACCACCAGGTTAATTCGAGCCCTTCTCTTGGATCTAAGGGTGGAATCGAGCCGAGCCGAGCTCGGCTCGACCGAGCTCGTCAGTTTGCGAGCCGAGCTAGGCCCGGCTCATTGTCTTTGTTGAGCTGAAAACCAAGCTCGGCTCGGGCTCGGTCGAGCCTCGAGCCGAGCCGAGCCGGCTCGTGAGCCGCCTGGCATGTGGGCTCACCTCAGTGCTCTAGCCTCTAGCTCTACTGCTCTCCTCACGGACTTACAGGTCTGCAAGACTGCAAAATGGAATAGAACTATGGAAATGGAAGTATGGAACTATGGAAGGGTGTTTTGTTACTTTTGTTACTTTTGTATACACTTTGCGTTATGTTACTTATATCAGACTGAATCACTAAACCCTCATGCATTCTATATTTCATTGTATGTTCGTTATTCAATATGACTGTATGAATGCCAAGCCGATTGAATGTCTATGGGCTGTGGCTAATTTTGTATTAAAATTTAGCCTCATGTAATTTGGATAATTGATTAGTGATTAGTGAAAGTGATTCTGAATGTTTGAATTTTACCGAGCCTAACGAGCCAATGAGCCACTCGCGAGTCGGCTCAGGCTCGGCTCATTGTAGCACCGAGCCAGACGGTAGGCTCGGACTCGGCTCGTTGATGCACCGAGCCGAGCCGAGCCGCACCGAGCCGAGTCGAGCCGCGAGCCTCGAGCTGTTTTTCTACCCCTACTTGGATCCGCTTGGGTGCATTTTCTTGCATTATACTACTAAGACACGTACGATCTCAGATTCTGAGTAAACACATTTTTTTATAAGTTTTGCCAATGCTAGCCGAGACGACCTTGTGCACATTTTGCGTGGCTAGATACTACAATGCATACTTTTATATCTAACCATAGAGCTGCACTTATTATACAGTTTTAATGCTTATAATGGAAATACTTACAATTGTATTACTTATACAATTGTCGCCGCCTTTATATATATACATGTTTAATACGTACCATTATAATCTCAACCACTATAAACAATAATGTGGATCTTTATTTCTTTTCCTCCAACTAATTTAGTAATTTCTAGTCCTCGAGAATGAACGTGGTGACTCCCTTTTCTATTGTTTCAATAATTAGCCACACAATTGTGCTGCTAAGTATTGTCATACATTTGTCTTTTTTACACAACACTAGTGATTATGATTGAAATAAAATATAAATTTGTTTTTTCTGTTTTCGGCCAGAAATCTTCTCTCCTTTTCCCTCAATCCAGTTGACGTTCTCAAAAATTTCCAAAACCCTGTCTTGGGCAAGTGCAGCCATCAGTGCAGGCCATGCCCTCCTCTGCTCCAGCTCGCCCACTGGAAAAGCAGCAAATCCGGCCGGCATCGTCGTCGACGCCTCCACCCATGCGCCGCCCTGCTAAGCTAGCTCCTACTGCCTGATCTCTATGCCACCACCTTCCCACGGCTACAAAGCAACAGCGGCAGCACCCTAGCTCACTTTCCTTAATTTCCATCCCCTCTTCAGCCCCAAACCTCATCTTGACACCGCCGCGCTGCTCCGTCCTCGTCCTCAGCCACCACTATGACAAAGGAGCCGCAAGGGCAACTGGAATAGGAGGTGACAATCCTGAAGCTTACGATGGAGCAAATGCCGACTACGAGCCACAAGGGATCCAAGTCATGATCCTTGTCTCCTTGATCATATTGCTGTCCAAATTAATTGGGTATGTTGTATACGGGTATATTCTGTATTATTTTATCGGAAGAAAGGAGTTATACGCTTATTGGTTGGTTTACTGGACACACAATTGTTGCCCTTGACGACAGACATTGTATTTCATAAAGTGGGATATGATTTAACATTCACACCTGAGGAGCCGGATTTTGTGCCTGCTGTTCTTTCTCAAACTGTCATTGATAATGAGAACGAGGAGGGGGATAACAAAGGGGTTGAGGCTTCAAAAGAGAGGGATGAACAAAACCTCAAGAAGCTTAAAAATGCGACAGATGATTCCACCTCCAAAGGTTCTAATGAAAGACAAGGGTCAGCGGCAATGCAAGTGGATGATAGCGAGGGTAACTATCACACGAACACAGATTTGTCAGGTGTGATAGCAGTAACGCCGCTGGGAAAAAAACCATTTATTAGGTCATTGAAAAATGGTATTTTTGATGGTGATAAGTGTTAGCAGATTATTTGCTTTCTATCTGCTAGTTTGTTTGCATGCCTTATCATGTTGATTAGTTTCCTTACTTAGCCTGCATGCATGCCTTATCTCTTGCCAATCCCGCCGATTCTGTTGCTATAAGTCGTGCGGTTGTTATTGGCCTGATATGGCTATATATGTGTAATCCCTTGATTATAGAATTTATGGCGATTACATCCGCTATCATGGTATCAGATTGGTTCTCTCCTGGAACCACCTTTCCGCTCTTTTTCTTGAGTCCCTTTGCCATGTCCGGCAACGCCGCTGCCTGCCGCCGCCCATGCGGCTTGTCATGCTGGCAACGCGCGTGTCGTTGATAGCGATACCGCCCGTATGCGCTGCTGCAGCCATGTCTGTCCCCTCGGGCCCTCGCCGTTCGTTGCCTGGATGCGACGCGCGTTATACCGAAAGACTGCGACGGCGAGCTTACATCTTGTAGTTGTTCTTTATTCTAGCGTGCGAGCTCTTGTTCGATCGTCCTCGACCGGTTCTCTCCCAACTTCAGACAAGTGGCGTGGGCTCTTCCTAACCACCCTCGGCAAGTATGGCCTCGCCGTCCATGTCCTCTCCGACATCATCGTTGCCGGCGATTCTTTGGGATCGCATGGATTGCTGCGGTGAGGTCGTGGCTCTTCGGCACCATAGCCTCCAGAGCTCCTCGACATTGTTTTGAATCGACACTGCCCGCTCCGCTCCATCGGCTTGGTCTTGAACATCGGTTTCTCGGCAACAAAGAAACTTCGTGCTCTTCTTCTTGATGCTCAATTTAGCACTTTTGTCCAAGGAGATCATCCATTCTGATTCTTTGTCGTGGTGAAGGGATGGTATGGCAGCTTCGGTGATCTCGGCGAGCAGGTGCTTGATCGCACCTTGCCCTCTCCGTCCTCCGTGGCCTCAGCGCCAATTCGACTACATGGCGGCCATCTGAGCGTCGAAGCCATTCCCTCCTTCGGCGACATACGCTCAGAGCCTTCTCTGGAAGAGCTCACCATGCGATCCAAGCCCGGCCTCCCCTCGGTCGCTCACGATCGCCCGTGGCGTCGTCTCCCTCCCGTCCGGCCTTTGGTGGTCGAGGTCCGTGGCGTGACCAAAACTCGGCGATCGCACCAAGAACCGCCGCCGTGATCGTCGCGAGCGATCGCAATGATGCTTCGATCGTGGTCACCGCCATGTTCAATCCATATTTGGGACCTTCGGTGTGGCCCGGTTACGAGCCACTCGTCCACCTCGTCACGCTAACCCGGACCGGTGGCGTCAACAACAACCTCGTCGCGAGCTCTCATCGCCCGGTGCCGTCTTTGGGTGCCACAGGCTCCTACGTGTGTTGCCCCCTATTCGGTGTATCCAGATTTAAATATTATCTTGTTATTCTTGACGATTGCTCACATTTTCTGTGGACTTTTCCTCTTCGTCTTCAATCCGATACACTCAACACTCTTTCCCATTTTTTCAAATACGTGTCCACTCAATTTGGTTGCACCATCAAAAGTGTCCAATGTGATAACGGGCGCGAATTTGATAACTCCACCACGCGTTCTTTCTTTCTCACGCACGGTGTCATTCTTCGCATGTCATGTCCTTACACCTCGCCACAAAACGGTCGTGCGGAGCGGGTCATCCGTACCACCAACAACATTATTCGCTCCCTTCTTTTTCAGGCTAGTCTTCCTCCGAGTTATTGGGCCGAAGCCCTCACCACAGCCACATACCTTCTTAATCGTCACCCCACTAAAACCCTTAATTTTTCTACACCTTTCTTTGCTCTTTTTGGTGAGAAACCCGATTACTCACATCTTCGTGTTTTTGGGTGCCGTTGTTATCCCAACACCTCGGCGACTGCCCCTCATAAACTTGCTCCTCATTCCACGCTTTGTGTTTTTCTTGGTTACTCTCCGGATCACAAAGGTTACCGGTGCTTGGACCTCTCCACAAATCGTGTGATCATCTCTCGACATGTCATTTTTGATGAGGCATCTTTTCCGTTTGCGGAGTCTGCTCCGCCGGCGCCTGCCTCTGATTTTGATTTTCTTCAGGAGTTCGCTTAGGCTCCTACTCCTGTCGGCTGTACTTCATTTTCTCCTGCAGGTCTTCCTCGGCTTACCAGCCCTGCTGCCCTCGACGGCCATGCGCCTCGAGTTGTTGCCAGCAGTGCTGCTGTTTCTTCGGTCCGCCCTGCTACATCCGCTGCTGCCCTCGACGGCCATGAGTCTCGAGTTGATGCCAGCAGCGATGATGCTTCTTCAATCTTACTGCTACTTCGCTGCTGCTTGCCCGATAAGCGCCTAAAGCTGTTACTGCGGCGGCCCGCCTCGCCAACACCGCCCATTTCGGGTTGTTCGGCCTCCTCCCGGCCTGCTGCTGCCCCTGATCGCTATGAGCCTCAGGTTGTTACTGCGGCGGCCGGTCATGATCCTACCAACCAGACTCGACTACTCGTCGGCGGCCACGATCGCCCGGTCATTTCAAGCGCAACCGGCCGCCATAAATATCGCCATCGTTACGCCTCTTGCGACGTCGGCGCCCCCCGGTGCCATTCCTATCA
Organism: Guadua angustifolia; assembly: GCA_036346375.1. Classification (NCBI taxonomy): domain Eukaryota; kingdom Viridiplantae; phylum Streptophyta; class Magnoliopsida; order Poales; family Poaceae; genus Guadua; species Guadua angustifolia. The sequence continues at coordinate 62,181 of JAYEVE010000521.1, forward strand.
CCCCGGTTGACAATGATCACGTGATGGTTACTCGCGCTAAGTCGGGCTTTCGTCAACCTCGACGTCTGCTTAACCTTCAGTCATTGCTCTCTCTCCTTGCGAAGAAGTTACGCGATGCTCTTGCTGATCCGAATTGGCGTGATGCCATGCATGAGGAAGTCTCAGCCCTTCACGCCAATGATACGTGGGATCTCGTTCCTCGCCCACCAGGTGCTAATATCGTCTCGGGTAAGTGGGTGTTCCGACACAAGCTTCATGCCGATGGTTCCCTTGATCGCTACAAGGCACGTTGGGTCCTCCGCGGCTTCACTCAATGTCCTGGCATTGATTTTGGTGAGACTTTTAGTCCAGTTGTCAAGCCTGCAACCATTCGGACCGTTCTTTCAGTGGCTCTTTCTCAAGACTGGCCTATTCATCAGCTTGATGTCAAGAATGCTTTTCTCCATGGCACGCTCTCTGAGACGGTATATTGTGTTCAACTTCTTTGGTTTTCTTGATTCCTTTCGGCCGAATCATGTTTGTCGGCTGAATAAATCTCTCTATGGTCTTAAGCAAGCTCCTCGTGCCTGGTATGATCGTTTTGCTACACACCTCTTGTCACTTGGTTTTCGCAGCGCCAAGTCCGATACTTCTTTGTTTGTTTATCGCCGAGGCAACGATACAGTATATTTGCTACTCTATGTGGATGACATCATTCTGACTGCTTCTTCAGTACCTCTTCTTCGCCACATTGTTGCAGCCTTACAACAAGAATTTGCCATGAAGGATCTCGGAGTATTACACCACTTTCTTGGTGTCACGGTTCTTTTCACCAACTCCGGCCTATTTCTCCAACAACGGCAGTACATTCTTGATATTCTCGAGCGTGCTGGGATGACAGATTGCAAACCGTGCTCCACCCCTGTCGATACGAACTCCAAGGTCTCTGGGACTGTTGGTGATCCCGTCGCTGACCCTACGCATTATCGTGGGCTAGCTGGTGCTCTGCAGTACCTCACTTTTACCCGACCAGACATCACTTATGCTGTTCAGCAGATATGTCTCCATATGCATGATCCACGTGAGCCTCACTATGCGCTGGTCAAGCGCGTGCTCCGCCATCTCAAGGGAACATTAGATCATGGTCTCATGCTTCATCGCACTGTCCCTACCTCTCTTGTTGCCTACTCTGATGCCGATTAGGCTGGTTGTCCGGACACTCGCCGCTCTACCTCTGGCTATGCTGTTTTTCTCGGGAATAACTTGATATCCTGGTCTTCCAAACGTCAGCACATTGTGTCTCGCTCCAGTGCCGAGGCTGAATATCGGGCTGTTGCCAACGCCGTCGCCGAAGCTACTTGGTTGCGCCAGTTGATGATGGAATTGTTTGTTCCTCTACAGCATGACACTATTGTCTACTGTGATAACATCAGTGCGGTCTACATGTCCACCAATCCAATTCAGCATCAACGCACCAAGCATATTGAGATTGACCTCCACTTCGTCCGCGATCAAGTGGCTGCTGGTGCCGTGCGCGTCTTGCATGTGCCCACATCTTCTCAGTACGCTGATATCTTCACCAAGGGTCTTCCTTCTTCACTCTTCAACGAGTTCAGGTCCAGTCTGAATATTCGTTCTACTGCCGTTCCGACTGCGGGGGAGTGTTAGCAGATTATTTGCTTTCTATCTGCTAGTTTGTTTGCATGCCTTATCATGTTGATTAGTTTCCTTACTTAGCCTGCATGCATGCCTTATCTCTTGCCAATCCGCCCGATTCTGTTGCTATAAGTTAGATGCGGTTGTTATTAACCTGATATGGCTATATATGTGTAATCCCTTGATTATAGAATTTATGGCGATTACATCCGCTATCAATAAGACTTATGGTTCAATATGGGTGACAAAAGTGGGTAAGAAAAGGCATTCCAATTTGAAGCAGCGCCCAAATTCTGGTGATGTTCGGTTGGGACAGGAAATTGCATCAGGGAAGACTGTATTGGCTAATGTGGACTCGCCGGGACGTTTTCATACTGGAATGGCGCAGGGGGTCACTGAGTTTGAGAATCAGATGCCCATCACTGATGTAGTTACTTTGCCGGATGATGCACAGCGGATGGAGGAGACTCCAAATGCTGCAGGCCAGTTAGCCGATGATCTGTCTGTGCAGTCGCTGGGAGGTTCTGGAAGGGCGCAGGGGGTAACCGGGTATGCGCATCAGGTGCTTACTGCTGATGTTGTTCATTTGCCGGTTGATATACAGTTGGTGGAAGACATTTCAAACTCGAAAGGTCAATCAGCGGACTGTGTACAGGTGCAGTCGCCTGTGCCGTCTCCTTGTTTTTCTGGTGATGTTGTGTCGGGACAGGATCTGACCACCGAGATGACAGATTGGGTTGCTGAGAAATCTTGTTCTCCTGGATGTCTCCAAACTGGATTGCCGCAGGGGGCGTCCTTTGAAGGGGCTGACCATCAGGTGTCCAGTAATGGTGTTGCCCCATTGCCGAATGGAGTAGTGAGCAGGAATGAGGAGAGTCTTGAATTACAAGGTCAGACAATGGTTAAAGAGCATGTGCCGCTGTCTGTGTTCACTGGAAAACAGAATTCCGTGGATCACACAAGAGGTATGCGTCTCAATAACTATAATTCTGGGAATGGGCTCCGCCGTAGTCAAAGGTCTAACATATTTGCCGCTGATGGTACCTCTTTGGCAGATGTTAGTATGATGAGCAGAGCAATGTCTCGTACGGCAGCAAAAAACTTGGACTCGGAGCAGAGGCTTAAGACGATGGCTGGCTCTCATGGGGCGTCATTTTCGTCTTCGACCTCGCTTTACATGGAGCCAGGTAAATATTCTACCGATCAGCCCTCTGTTATTACTACAAAGCCTGATATTTCCGCAATAAACTTATACAACTTAGGCTTTAGAATGTCCTCGAGTTGCACCGAAATCGATTTAGTTCAAGCTCTTGCAAGGGCTGAAAATGATAGAGTTAAATTGCATTCAGTTAACCAAAGGGAGCACAACAATGTTTCTGCTGATGGTATTATGGTTAATCGTATAGAGTCAAGTGATGACGAAGCTGCTGATGTTAGCTGTGACTTACTCGCACATTTCATTCAAGACGTTTCGGAAGTTGACATGCAGACGGAGGATCTGGATATGCGTTTATGTGATATCTTGGCCTCCTCTCGGTGTCAGCGTAGGAATCGGAAAGGTAAAACAAAAAACTAACGATAATAAAGCTAATAAATAGTTTATTATGAAAGGTTTCTTTTAGAATAGCGAGAGGTCTCTCGGACTTGGCTAAGTTTAGGTTTATTTGAAAGTGGTTAAAAGAAAATAAGCTAGATTTTATCGCTATAATGGAAAGCGAACCAAGCAGGACATGTCTAAATCGAAGGCAGCACGTCTATCGGGAGGTGTCGATTTAGTTTGGCATTGTCTACCTCCTAGAGGAGGTCGAGGTATTCTGTTAGGTATCATCTTGCATCATTCGATTTATCATTGATTTTTGAAGGGAATTTTAATCAAATTCCATCTAATCAATAAGTCGAGATAAATTTGAATGGGTCCTTATGTGATGTATGGTCCGGCTCGAGATGATCTCAAATCGGCTTTTAATTTGAGGCGGTAAGAACACTGACATAATTCTCTACCAACTCGATTGGAGGAGATTTTAACATTATGTCTTGATAGCAAAAAAAGAATAAGGATAGTTTCGGTTAATGTCTTTGGCCCTTTTTATTTAATGCAGTGATTGACAGTTTGGATTCGGAGATCGAGCTCCTTGGGCGTCAATTCACTTGGGCCAATTCCTTATCTAGCCCCACTTATGAGAAGTTAGATAGAGTTCTTATGTCTACCGAATGGGAGTTTAAATCCCCGTTGGTCTCTGTCCAAGCCTTGGACAGGGGTATTTTGGATCATACTCCTCTAATTCTTGATCTTGGCTCCCGGCTTTCGAGTAGCGTCGACCATTCAGATTTGAGTTGTGTTGGTTTGATCGAGAGGATTTTTCGACAAAGTGGTAGAAATCGGAATAAGCGGTGAAAGCGAAATAATTCGGTCCATATTTGGAACAACAAATTGGGGGCTTTGCGAAGGTTTCTTCGTGGATGGGCTATGCATCTGAATGGGATGTATAAACAAAAAAAGCTGAACTTGATCAACAATTTATGAATTGGATATAGGCTGCTTGAGGAAGGGATTTGGTGAGATCGGCGAGTAGACTTAGCTTCGAGGCTCGGAAAATCGGCCCGACTTCTTAGGGATGAAGAAGTCAAGTTTTATCGGTGAGCTAAAGTGAAAGATGTTCTCTTAGGGATAATAATACTAGATATTTTCGGATGATCGCTAATGGAAAGCATAGGAAGAAAAAATTTATTCTCTTGAATACGAGGGCGGGAAAATCGAAGGGCAGATCTAATCTACAAAATTATATAACCAAGTTTTACAAAAGATCTTTTGGAGGCACAGGGTGAGTCTAATATATCTTGATGAGGACAAAACCATGATTTTGTGTGTGTTTCATAGATTGAAAATGATCTGTGTGACACAATTCCGCAGAGTGAAGTTAAAGATGCTATCGGCGAAGTGGGTGCTCCTTGGCCAGGGACGTGTGCAGTCGCGGATCCCCAAGCTCGGAAGGCCCGACCACGACCTAGGTGCATCTTGGGCTCGACCTAGGCCTTGTGAACCCGGCTTCGATCCGCTCGACCTCGAGCTCAGGCGGGATCTCGTTCAAGCCTTAGTCATACAGGATTTGGATCTAGCATTTGAGCAGCGTTGCGGAGGCGGAGTCGTGAGGATGACTTCGAGAGTCTTGTGACAGTTTAAGGCGATTCTGCTTGACCCTCAATGTGCATGAAGGCCACTTCGAAAGATCTCGCCCGGTAGATTACATGTAAAGGAGGTATAAAAGCTAAGGCAGCATAGCTCAGAAGAACAACAAGACAACCGGTACACCAGCCCGGCTCGAGCTAGGAATCACCATTCTTGTCTTGAGTTGTAAACACCTCCACTGTACATGCCGATATAACAAGAATCACCGCCGCAAAGGCGCTGAATAAACTATTACCTTCACGGGGCTCGAACGGTATAAACCCTTGTCTCGTGCTCGTTATCGTCTTGCTCAGACCATCATCACGGCTGTCTTGTTCCTCCGTTAAAGCGAAACCATTTCGGGTCCCATAATCTATGACCCCCACCTCACTTCTTGCGGTTGGCGATCCCGATCGTCGATAAATTGGCGCCCAAGTGGGGCACGATTGTTTTGCCCTTCGCGAGGAAACGACACGAGATCCTAGGAGCATGCCGCACTTCATCGGCGGATTTTCCTCGGGCGCGGACTCCGACTTCCGTGTCCTGTTTCGCCTTCACCGCCAGCGCTCGGCGGCATGCGTTTTGATGGCGGGCCTTCGGAGAGCGCGAGGGAGGAAGCGGATGACCTTGATCCGCGAACTCACGAAGACCTGGCGAAGAACTCGATCGGTGCAGCAAAGTCGTACCTCCGCACACCAAAGCCATCACTTTCGAGGACCCGCTCGAAGAGAAGTATTGATAACCGTCCGCAGTCACCGCGGGCGCCTCCTGCCTGAGGCGGCCCGAACAGGGCTCGGGATGAGGCTTTGGCAGAGCCGCCGATGCCCCGGGCACCGCGCCCGAAGCGAGGGCGGGCCGGCGAGACCACTGCGAGTCAACTAGCGGCAAGTCTGCGGACCTTTCGAGGACATTAGCCCGGAGCGTAGTAGGGTCTAGGACGCCCTACGTTACCAACGGTGATTCCGTGCGGCACCATAGGCGTTCCCATCACGAGTCAGACGCGAACAAGCCTCGACTCCGAATCCGGCGGCAAGCAGGGATCTTGTCGGCGACCATGATGGCGTGCACGGTTCCGACCTATGGCTGCATGGCGTACTCAAGCGGCCTTAAATGGTGTCGCGGTGGCGGCTCGGTTCAAGCCCAGCGTGATCGGCGCTTCGGCGGGACCAAGAACCACTGGCGAGTTCTTGTCCATCTACTCGGCAGCTATCTTGGCGGCGAGACGAGCTTCGTGATGGCGAACTACCTCGGCCGTCTTGGGCCAGAGCGCGAGACGCTTTTAACGAAGCCCGCTCGCCGGGTCGTGGCGCCAAATCGAGCGCCCGCCGCTCCAACTTTGAGTTATTCTGGCGGCAGGCGAGAAGGACCTCGGCCGTGTCATCGAGGGCAAACGAGCGCTCTGGCGATTTTGTGCGGCGATTCATCCGCTACGAGAACGATCTGAGCATCTCGGCGAGGCCGTTATCAAGGCCTTCAAGTTGGTCCGTGATCGGCGCCTTACAGGAGACACAGAGATCACGGTGAGGCTCGGCGTCAACAAGCTTTTCCGCATGGCGGAGCAGTGCGTGGGCAGACGGCGCCGTCCATTTGGAAGCGACTCGACCAAGGTAAGCTTGGTCTAAACCAAGCAGTGGCGTCCAGCTCGAAGCGCCGACCACGGCACCTCCTCAAAGCGGAAGTCGTCGATCGCGGGCGGTGGAGGTCTCATGGTGTCGTTTGGCGGATGGCGGTATGAGGTCCTCGAGTCGAGTCAACCTCGGGAGGACTCTAAGCCTCGCCAAGGTCGGCCTCGACCTCACCGGCGAAACCATCCCAGGCGGGAGGGACAACGACTGGGTCGGCGGCCGATGCTTTCGGCCGTAGGGGCCGAGGCGCCGCGAGTCTGAGCAAGCCAAGTTACGCCTATTCCACAGGCGGTGGCCACTACTGCGAACTGCGGGGCTTGGCAAAATAATTTGGATGCTTTCTCGATGGGCGGTGAGATGCTGTGCTCCGGGAATGACGACCAGCGGCGGGTAAATGTAGCGAACCGGCGACCCACGATTTGGAGTTCGGCAAAGGCGGGCCGGATCGATGTCATCTTCGGTGGCTCGTCGACCTACCGATCGGTAGCGAAATCAAAGGCGCGCGCGGACCATCTACGGTGGCATTTGGGAAGCCCATCGGCGATACCGCAAGTGGTGCAGGGCCCGTCACCTTCTCTCCATAAGGCGCTCTCCGGTATGGCCGAGACACGAAAACCGCCTTGCTCGTGACCGGAGCCATCAACAATCTGCGGTCGGTCGGCGTCATAGTCCGCGGTGGCAGCTCTCTTAATTTCTTTGCGAGGCGAGGCGCTTGATCGGATCTGATTCCCGGTCGAAGGTCAAAACATCGCCATTCCTTTCTTCGGGATCGTGCGGGAGCTCGACCATTCCCTAGGGCGGTGGTCTTGCCGTCACCTTGGCGACTTGGGCAACTTCCGCTGCCAAGTGGTCACCTTCGAGGTGGTCGGCGACCTCCGTCCTAGCGCCATCCTCGGGCGGACGCCTTGGTCAAGTTCATGGCATAAACCATTATATTGCCGATGCATGGTACTGGCCCCTAGCGGCATCATCACCGTGCGAGGTGATCTGCGAAGCGGCACATGGGTGTGAGACCAAGGCCACAGCTCTTCGGGCATGTTCCCCGGTAGCGGCGGAGGCGGCGGCGAAGAATGCCGCGATGGCGGCGATCAGCCTAAGCGGAGCTACAAAGCCGTCCGCTCGGCAAGCGACCGGCAGTGCGTCCGCGTTCCGCCGTGTGAGTTCCAAATAGGAACTTCGCGCTCGTCACCTTCGCCAGCGCCAACAAGGGTATATTACGGCAGGAGCGCGGACATGTCCGGCGTCAGGGAGGTGATTGAGCACAAAGGCTGCGGGTGGGATCGGCTCCCGACACATGCGCCCGGAAGGCTGCGTCGCTTCTCCGGAGAAGGTCCACGATCATCAAGGAGAACCTTGACAAACTCTGAAGGCGGATTCATCAGGTGAGATTAACTTCTCGGTGGCTCGCCAACCCGGTCATCGTCGAGAAGAAGGAGGAAGAGTGGAGAATGTCGTCGACCATACGGGGTTAAATTCGGCTTGCGAAGGACAACTTCCGCTTCCGCGCATCGACGGATCGTCGACTCCTGCGCGAATGCCAAGATCTTTGAGTTTCTTGGATGCTTACTCGGGTTACCACGGATCAAAATGGCGGTCGGCGGCGAAACAAGACTTCCTTCATCCGCCGTTTGGCACCTATTGCTATCTCTGACCATGTCATTGATCTGCGTAATCACGGGGCCACATTCGGCGTCGATGACCGGGGCGTTCGGCCGCGGTCGGGCGTAACCTCGAGTCTATGTGGGCGATATTATAGTCAAAAGCCTCTCTGAAGGCAACCACGTTCGTGACCTCGAAACCGCTAACACGAGCAGGCACAATATCAAACTCAACCCAGAAGTGCGTGTTGGTGGCCCGTCAAGGTGCTTTCGGCTACATGATTGGGGGCTCGGGGTTGGTCAAACCGGGAGAAGATCGAAGCGTCGAGAAGATGGCGCCCGGCCTCGATCAGCGGGTGCAAAGCCTCACCGGCCGCATGGCGCCTCAGCGAGTTCATTTGAGGCTTGGCGGCGTGGGCTCCCATTCTTTCGGACCCTATGCAAGCACGGGGCTTTTAGTGGACTCGAGGCCTTGGCCAGTCCTTGACGACTGAAGGTATATCTATCGTCCCCACCTCTCCTTACAACGCCGCAACACGGTGAAATTGCTGCTGCTACCTTGCGGCCACCGCCCACCTTTATCGGTCTGCGTCATCTGGTGGGCGGGCAGAACTCAGCGACCCAATCTATTCGTCGGCGAGTCTTGCTGCGGCGGAAGGGCGCTACCGCAATCTGAAGGCATTGTATGCTCTCCTCATGGCCGGAAGCTCGGCACTATTTTCGAGGCACTCGTTGGTGATCGAGCAACGCTCAGGGGCGTCCTAAGGGAACGAGAATGGTGTGGCGAATCGCCAAGTGGGCCATGGGTTTGGCGGCGTTCGGCGTCAGTCGTGTATACGACCATAAAATCATAAGTGCTTCGCCGACTTTGTGAATCGGCGGATGTCGGGACCAGCTCGAGCTTCAAGGCGAAGAGAAGCCTGGGTCATGTTCTTGCAGCTCGAGGTCCTTCAGCGCTCGGAATTTGGGATCATATCCTTACCCAGCGATAAGTTGAGTCGTAGTCGTTTTGGCTTTCGGCGACCAACATGATGTGGTGGTCTGAAGCCCTCTGGTGACTTCACGAGCTTGCAAGGCTTTGGGTGTCTGGCGCTGGTGGTGAAGGCGACTCCCAACTCGTCATCAACCCGGTTCAACAAGGACTACCGATTAACTCGGGGACTCGATGGCAAAATACCTCGCCGAGTGCGCCAAGATGGAGAAGTGGTTCGAACTTGGAGATCAAGCACATCCCGGGAGAGACAACTCGGTTGGATTTCCTCTCAAGCTCGGCTCCTCAGATGATGATGTCACCGATGTCATCACGGAGACCTTGGCGGCCCCATCGATCTCCGACCAAGAGGTCGTGCTATTTGTGGTCGAGGTATCCCCCCTAGGCGAGGCCATCCAGATTTCCTTGCGGGCGACATGCCACCGACCTGCCGAAGGCCGGATCAGCGCGGCGAGTCTATACGCTTCGTCGAGCTCTGAGGCGAAATGTTTTCGGCATCTGGCGGTGCATCTCCACGGAGGGTAAGTACCTTCTACATGACATTCACTCGAGGCCTCGGTAGGCGCACTCTTCGTCTGAGGACAATGGTCGGCAAGGCCTTCGCATAGGGTACTATTGGCCTTGGCGCTTGAGGATGCTTTCGGGATATCGTCGGCTTTGCCGAGCATGCGATTCCACGCCCGGAAATCGCATCGGCCGCCTTCGTGCTCCGAACCATTCGCTACGCTGGCCCTTCTCGACATAGAAATTGGACATCCTCGGCCCTTTTCGCGAACAGCAGGAAAAGTTCTGTTCATCGTTGTCGACACCTTCACCAAGTGGATAGAGGTGAGCAGGTCTCGAGCATATCTGCTTTCGAGGCGGCGATTCGTTTCTTCCGCTTGTTTGTGGTCACCAGTGGGGTTCCATACAAACTTATCGCGACAGCGGTACCCGGTTTACGGTGAGTTGTTCGGGGAGTTTTGCGAGAACTTCGGCATCAAAATGCTTAACCCGGTGGCCCACCCCAAAACAGCGGAAGCGGCGGAGGTAGCGCCAGCGAACAACGTGTCGAGGTGTAAAAGCGGGTTGCAGATGAGCTCGGCCAAATCGGCAAGGCACAGGTGGGCGAACTTCCCGTCCTATGGTCTATTCATACCCACGACAAGCCAGAGCCCGGGTCCACACCCTTCCGGCTCATGTTGATCTTAGGCCGTCACGCCTCTGAGGTCACGGTGGGCTCTGCTAGAAGTCGACAGTGGACCAAGTCGACTTCCGAAACGACGGTCTCTCGACCTCACCCTCGCGAGAAGAAGTAAGATGCGTGCCTTTACTACGATCAACGCACTACACTGCAAGCTCTTGCGAGACATGCGTCTCGATCGTGCGACCTAGGAAGCTCCTTGTTGGGGACCCTATGCAGGCGGATTGAGCTTCGTCTAGCACCAACAAGTTATCCTTGATGGGAGGGCCCTATAGAGTTGTTTCAGCGAGATCGCCGCGAGGGCTTCTGGGCTAGCGATGCCGATGTGAGAGAGCTCTCTAGCTCGTGGAACATAGATCGACCGGAAGTTTTATGTGTAACCTCTATGCCTCACATTTCAATAAAATTTGGTCTTTCATTTTTTGCCCTTTTATATCTGCTTCCACTTGTGTTGCTACTTTTCTTTTTGGTGGCTCCTTCTCTTTTCGATCCACGACCTTCGTGCGCGCATCGCTCTAAGTCTAAGTGGCGGGGTTCTGCTGGTCACCCAGTGACGACGAGCTAAGCGTCGCCGAACCTCTTACATAATCTAGCTCTTCCACATGCAGGGCTCGAGCCAGAACCTCGCGCCGCTTGGATGGTCGAGGCAATGCGCATAGTTGCAAAGATCATGTCGAGCACTAATCTACTTAGCGATGTTAAGCCGTGTCCTTCTACCTTCTTGGTGTCCCTCAACTGCGGTCGTGGCCTCTCGTCGTATCTACATCTTGTGCCCAAGGCGCAGCGTCGCTCGACCTCGGGCCCAGCAGGGGCTAGAGTGAGCTACCTCTGGCGCCACGACCTAAAAAAACGCAGACACGGCAAGCGGTGAAGCAAGAAAAGACTTACAAGTATCCCCAAGCCTCACGGGTTTCTGGCAGGGGCGAGGTTTCTTATGTTCACCAAAAGCGATCTGTTTACATTAAATACATCCCTTGCTTGTTAATGTTTTTGCAATTCGGCCATCTCGCGGGCAAGATTTTCTGCTTTCGTTGGGCTACTCTCGCTCTCGAGGTCGCCCGGCTTCGCTCTGGAGTTGGAGGGTTTGTTGGGAGCGTCCAGCGGCTCGGCGCCTCTCGTCTTCAAGTTGGACTAGGGCGCTCTTTGCCGCTTTGCTGACGTGCTCGAGTTTCTCCTCAAGCCCAGGGGCCTTGGTCTCGGGCGCGGGTGGCGCCTTCTCTGCGGAAGCCTTCTCCAGTGCTTCGACCTTGGCCCGTTCGGCCTCGAGCACCTTGGTGGCGCGCTCCAACTTCCCTTCAAGCTTGAGGATTTTGGCCTCGAGCTCGGGGGATGCCCTCGGCGTAGAGGATGCTTGCTCCGCAGAGGCCTTCTCAAAGACCTCGACTTTAGCTCGCTCGTCCTCAAGCGCCTTATTATGCGCGCCCAGTTCCTCCTCAAGCACATGGATCTTGGCCTCAAGCTCGGAGGAAACGCGCCTCATGAGCTTTCTCGGCCAGCGCGACCTTAGCCCTTCGGCCTCGAGCTCCTTAGTCGGCAAGTGGCGCTCTTGCTCCTGACCTTAAAGCGAACTTCGCTCGGAGGTCTGGCTTGCTCGAGCTCGGCACGCCAGGCCACCTCCTGAGCCCTCGTAAATGCAGCGCGGTCGATGAGCTCTGGGCCTACTGCTCGAGCTCCCCTGCTCAACCTCGATGGTCTGATGAGCTGGGCGCTCAACTTCCAGCGCCTCTATTGCGTTCGAGGCCTCTCGGGCGTCGGCGTGCTCTTGGAGCCTTGTAGCGCCCTTGAGAGGCATGGTCGATCACTGCCACGACAAAAGGCGGCCCAAAGTGAGGAGGGACAAAAGCTCGGACTACCAAGTATGGAGTATCTTGGGAAGGCGTACCAAGTGGAGATGACCCTCAAGCGCGCCGTGTGAACTCCTCGCGGTCATCAATCTGGGCGAGATTTCCTCCTCGTCGGCCGCATCGCCCGATCTAGAAAGTCGGTCCGACCCCTGCATTGACGCAGCAGGCGGGTTTTGAACCCCGCCTCGAGGCGGTCTGATCAGCTCTTGTCCCCTCCGGTGGGTTTAGCCCATCGGCGGGGAGAGAGTGCGGCCGCCATGTTGAACCCGACCTCATGGCCGGAGCCCGCTCGCCTCCGGCCTCAGGGAGGCGGCAGCCGGATCTGCCGTGGCATTCGCGACCTCGTAGTGCAGGGATCTGCCGACCTCGGCTCGGCCAGCGGCCGCAGTGGGAGGTCTTGAAGCCTCTGACCGATCACCTTCGGCCGGTGGCGTCGCGGCCTCGGCGCGGGAGGCGGTCGTGGCCGGCGGAGGCTTGGGAGGCCGCCTCGGTGCTGCCACAAAGCCGTGTGTCCTCCTCGGCTGACCTCGGGAAGGTCATCGTGTGGTGAGAAGTCATGGGCCTCGCCCGTGTCAGCGAATCCTCATTGGTCATGAGCTCGTTCTCCTCGGACGAGTCGTCAAGCCCTTAGTCGAACTTCATGAGCCGGTGGCCTCGAGACTTCGAAGGAAAATGTGCGGCGTGACGATCGGCCGTGTGGACCCGGCTTCGGCGTTCTCCTCCTCGGACTCGAACTTCATACTGGACAATAGCCATCGTCAAAGCGGGCAAGTTTGAGCTCGGTGCTCAAGGTCTGCGATCAAAAGCATACACTAAGCGAAAAAGATCTGCGAAAAGGCGGTATGAGGCCGGGATCTTGGGGGCTTACTTGGGTCACCGTCTCCTCCTCATGGGGGTCGTCGAAGGTCTTGTTGCCCGTCTTGGAGGCGCCCGGCGCTGCGTGTCCTCGTGACTGAGGTCTCGGGGTCGAACCGAACCCTTATCATGCCTTGGCCGAGGTTCGTGCTTTCGAGCTCTGAGGGCGGGGTGTACTCGAACTGGCGGCGGCGCAGCACTCTCTTCTTTGCATAAGGAAAGCTCATCAAGCGGCAAGGCACATAAACACAAGCTCGGGGCTCGACTTGTGGGCCCTTGCAAGTGGCGTGGTCCCCCCCGACCGACATGGCGCTTCTTCGCCTCCGTGCAGCTTGATCGGTAGGGAGTCGTTCTTCCTTTCTTGCTCCTGCCCCGCTTGGTGGCAGGAACATTCTCTGGCCGTTCCGGCAACTCTGGTGGAGCTGCGTGCCATGGGCTTCGGGAAGGACTTCGTGGGCAAAAAGACTCGGGCGCTTAGTCGGGTGGCTTACCTCGTCGCCTGAAGCGGTACATTCTTGGAGCGGGGTTGCGATGGCGTACTCGTCTTGCTTCCCAAACATCTCGACCATCTTAGCGGAGACCGAGTTCTTCGGTCTTTGCAAGACAAGCGGTTGTCAAGAAAGATCGGAGGGGTGCACGAGCGGACCTTAGGGCAGAAGACTTACCAAACATGCCCTCATGGTCGCGTCGTCGAGAACCGGATCTCGAAGCAGGTGCTCCCTCGCCTAAGAGGACCGCGGTTCCTTCGAGAAATCATTAGCGATCGCTTTGCCCGTTGAGACGCGCGCATGGCGCGAGATATGAATGAAGGCGATGGCCTCTTCGTCGACCTCGAGGCCGTTCGACTCCGGAGTCTCCTTCTTGCGGTTGGCGATGGGGTCCTTCGTACACGGCGTCGGTCTCACCCTCGTCGAGGTAGAACCAGCGGCTCGGTCCGCGGTAGGAATCGAGGTTGGTACTTGGGAAGGCCCATTGAGCCCGACCAGCTGCCAGGAAGTAGAGGCATCCGACCCAGGGGTCCTTCGGGCGGAAGAGGCCGTCTGGGAAGAAGAAGCGAGGAGTCGGGAGGATCCTAGAAATCCCTCGCATAGATGGGAAAAGATGGTGAGAGAAGAAGCGGAGTTTGGCACGGGAGTTGATGAGCTCAATGCATGCGGTGGAAGGACCTTCATGACGAACTCACTCTCGGGAGTCCGCAAGCCAAAGAGGGCATAATGCTCGGTCACGAGACTATCTCGTTGTCCTTGGGGTGCGGCTCGGTCTCGTTGCGGCGGCCGCCATGTAAGCGGATCTACCGACCCGAGGGACTCGAGCTCCTTCATCCTCGAGTGCGACCAGTGCTCCTTCTAACTTAGCCATGGCGGTTGTGGTTGGTTTGATGCGAGGGGAAAGAGGACCTTGCTCGGCGAAGCTTGGAAAGCGAAGGCGCAGAAGCGAGAACTTCGACAGACGATCTGTTGGGTTTATAAAGCGCAGCCGAAATCCGATCCACGGTGCCTCAAAAGCGTGCCAAGCTAGCGATTTGGCGGAGTGCGATTAAGGCTCGAACTCTGAGTCAAGGCAGCGCGGATGCGCTAATGTCGTTCTGTCCGTACCGGCATCGAGAAGTCGAAGGTCGCCGGTGTCTGGCCAAAAACTAACTTTGTGGTCTCCGCTTGAGCCTCGACCAGAGCCAAAACACTGCGAAGGTCGCCTCTAGTCTCGAGATAAAGGCTCGAGGTGCGTCTGGGAGTTCCCTCAGGCCTAGAGCCTCGGGGCTAGGCGGCAGTGAGGTGCTCCTTGGCCGGCCGTGCGCGATCGCGGATCCCCAAGCTCGAAGGCCCGACCATGACCTAGGTGAATCTTGGCGCTCGACCTAGGCGCCTGTGAACCGGCTTCGATCCGCTCGACCTCGAGCTCGGGTGGGATCTCGTTCGAAGCCTTAGTCATACAGGATTCGGATCTAGCATTTGAGCAGCGAGTTGCGAGAAGGCGGGTCGTGAGGATGACTCGAGAGTCTTGTGACAAGTCCGGCGATTCTGCTTGACCCTCAATGTGCATGAAGGCCACTTCGAAGATCTCGCCCGTAGATTACATGTAAAGGAGGTATAAAAAGCTAAAGGCCTTGCGAGCTCAGAAGAACAACAAGACAACCCGGTACACCCGCTGACTCGAGCTAGGAATCACCATTCTTGTCTTGAGTTGTAAACACCTCCACAGCCTGCCGATATAACAAGAATCACCGCCGCAAAGCGGCAGGATAAACTAATACCTTCACAGGGCTCGAACGGTATAAATCCTTGTCTCGTGCTCGTTATCGTCTTGCTCCGACCATCATCACATTTGTCTTGTTCCTCCGTTAAAGCGAAACCACTGCTCGGGTCCCATAATACACTGACCCCCACCTCACTTCTTGCGGTTGGCGATCCCGATCGTCAACACTATCTTTCAGATGGAGCATAATAAGGCACCTGGTCCGGATGGCTTCCCGGCTGAATTTTATCAAAAGATGCAGGAGGTCATTAAAGGGATTTTATTTGATGTTCGGGAGTTTTATGATGGAGTGCTACCTCTTTTCGATATGAACTTTGGTGTTATAACCTTATTACCAAAGGTTCAAGTGGCAAATATCATACATCAATACAGGCCTATATGCCTTTTGAATGTGAGTTTCAAAATCTTCACAAAGGTTGCTACAAATAAATGAACTTGGTGGCGGATAAAATTATCGGCCCAAATCAAGCGGCTTTCATGCGTGGGCGTAATATCCTAGAGGTCGTCATCTTGCATGAAACCTTGCATGAGTTAAATCGGAAAAACTTAGTGCGATCATCTTTAAGATTGATTTCGAGAAAGCTTATGATAAAGTTAAATGGTCCTTCTTGTTACAAGCCTTACGAATGAAGGGTTTCTCACCCAAGTGGATTTCTTGGGTTCGATCATTCATTTACGGAGGTAGTGTGGCGGTAAATGTTAATGGGAAATGGGCAATTATTTTCAAACAAGGAAGGGACTCCGTCAGAGGATCCTTTGTCACCTCTCTTGTTTAATATTATGCGGATATGTTGACAATTTTAATTAAAAGGGCTAAGGATCGAGGACAAGTGGGAGGGTAGTACCTCACTTGATTGATGACTGATCATCTATTCTACAATATCACGAGATGATACAATACTCTTTATGGAACATGACTGGAAAAAGCCACGTAACATGAAGTTATTCTTTGTGTGCTTTTGAGCAAATTTCAAGGCTAAGAATTAATTCCCATAAAAGCGAGTTATTACCTTTGGTGATGCTCGAGAACTCTTTAGAACAATACATAAATTTGTTTGGTTGTAAGCATGGCAATCTACCTTTGAAGTACTTAGGTATTCCCATCCACTATAGACAACTCGAAAATCGAGAATGGAATATGGTAGAAGAAGCGGCTTTGAAAAGAGGCTCGATGGTTGGAAGGAAAACATATGTCGGTGGGAGGTAGGTGACATTGATTAATTCGATGTTAAGCGACTGCCTATGTATATGATGTCCTTTGCGATTCCTAGAGGTGTGCTTAAAAAGCTGGAATATTTTAGTTCTCGTTTTTATTGGCAAGGGATGAGCATAAGAGAAATCTGACTTGCTAGATGGAACATATTATGTCAACCGAAAGATCAAAGGCGGTTTGAGGGATTCATGATTTGAACCTTAAGAATATCGCCCTTCTTAGCAAATGGTTGTTTAAATTGTTAACATTAGAGGGTACTTGGCAACAACTACTTAGGAACAAATATTTAGGTTCCCGGCCTTTAGGGCAAGCTGAGTGGAAATCAGGAGATTCACATTTCTAGTCTAGTTTAATGAAGGTAAAGCAAAGCTTCCTTTGTTTTGGTACCTTCAAAATTAATAATGGATCGCAGGTGAGGTTATGGGAGGATGTATGGCTCGGTAGTACCACGCTTAAAGATCAATACCTGGATTATATAGCATTGTTAGAAGGAAGTTTACAACCATTCTTTGAAGTTTTATCAACATCACAACCAAACATTTCTTGGCGAAGATCATTAATTGGACCAAAGTTAGTGGCGTGGGTGAATTACTTTCACGGATATCTAATATTAATCTTCATGATTGATGATGAATTCATTGGAATTTATGTCAAGATGGTCAATTCTCGGTGAAATCTCATTATCAAGCATTGATTAAAAGGGGCGTGCAAATTTAAACAAGCGCTTATGGAAGCTTAAGTTCCACTAAAAATCAAGGTGTTTTTGTGGTATCTTCGAGGGAGAGTAATTCGACTAAAGACAATCTAGCAAAAGCGTTATTGGCAAGGTTGCGAACATGTTGCTTTTGTCAAGAACTTTGAGACAATTAGGCATTTGTTCTTTGATTGCCGTTTTGCACATCTTGTCGGAGCCTAATATATTTAGCTTCGGCATATCTAGTCCAACGTCGTCGCTAGTATGTTTGGAAGTTGGCTAGGGGTTTTAAGCATATGTTAGAAACCTAGTTCTTCTTGGTGCTACTACTCGTGTTGGGCTATATGGCTATGTAGGAATGATATTGTATTTCAAAAAAAACCAATTCTTCTCCTTTGCGAGTTATTTTGCTATCACTCCGGCTCCGTCACGTGGTACGTATTGAAAAGCGAGATATCTGAACTACTTTGGAGGAAGCTACTCAATGCTTGGTACGGGTGGCCAAGGATTTCTATTCCCGGGCACATGGGTGGCGGCTAGTCTTGGATTGTTGGTCATTAGTGTGTCGTGTTCTTTTTATTCTTGATTGGTGTGTGCTTCATGTTAGCGAGTAGGAAGTAATTCAAGGAATTGTATTATCTCAATGTAATGTTCTTGAAATTAATAAAAACACTTCCTTTTCAAAAAAAAATATTCTGTATTATTTATTTGCCAATATTTTTGTTACAAATTAATTCTTAATATATATGTTAAGTAGGTAATGCCCTTAATTACATTTGTTTACAAGCCATCCTTGATAATAATCTGATCTAATTTTTCCTTAATAAATTTTATCATACTTTATATTGGCATAGCAGTGGACATGAACAATAATAATCTCTTACGACATTGTGGGCTGCCATCACGAGTTGGTGCGGCGGAATTTATGTTTAGGAGCAATTTCTCATTTGATATTGTAAATTTTCATGATCTCAGATATGACATCCCTTGTCTCATTAACATGTGGATTTATACCTCACGTATATGAGCCATTACATAGCGCCTGGGAATGGCGTGAGGAGAGCGCATCCACGCGGCAGCCTTGGCTTTTTTGCGAAAAGGCCCTGGTGTTTCTTCAAATTACGGATATGTCCCTCAAAATTACGAATAGGTCTTTCGCGATTTTTTGTGAGGGGAAGATTTTTATTTTTTTTCGCGTTCGGGTCCCTCGCGTGGTACTTTATGGAAAGAGTCTCCGTTAAATTCAAATCGCGGACATGCCCTTTTCTAATTTTTCAGGATAGCGGACAGATCCAAAACGTAACAAATAGGTCCTCGCTACTTACGTCTAGGTCCTTTCTCCATTTTTCACGGAAAAAATGTTTTCGTCACCAGAAATATTTGTGCATCTCTAAGAAGGTTGTCATCACGTCTAGGTCCTTTCTCCGTTTTGCCCGGAAAAAATGTTTTCGTCACCAGAAATATGTGTGCAACTCAAAAAAAAGTTGTCGTCGCTAATAATTTTTCGCCCTTTTCCCTCTAGACTATTTTCTCACCTCGTTTTTCCACCTCGGTCTCTGATATTTCCCAAATAACTCGTCGAAAGAGATATTTCTACAGCTGTGTGCATCTCTAAGAAGGTTGTCATCACGTCTAGGTCCTTTCTCCGTTTTTCTCGGAAAAAATGTTTTCGTCACCAGAAATATGTCTGCAACTCAAAAAAATTTGTTGTCACTAATAATTTTTCGCCCTTTTCCCTTTAGACTGTTTTCCCACCTCGTTTTTCCACCTCGGTCTCCGATATTTCCCAAATAATTAAATCGAAAGAGATATTTCTACAACTCTAACTCTTTATTTTTTCCCCGTAACTTCGGTTTTGCTGTTTTCCGGTGTGGGAAATATGTTGAAAATCACGTTTGCGTCGTTTCGTCGATTTTTTCCCCGCGCCCACACAACACGGTGTGCAGTCGCACGCTACCATGCCTAGTCAGTAACACAAGGGATGGCATACCCGGGACTTGTGCAATTTGCAGTGGCACGCAAAAACGTTTCCCCTATGTTTACCATTGTATGATATACAATGTACATGGATCACTCATCAAGGGTAGTTTTGGAGATGTTGGCCAAGGCGGAGGACGGGATTTGTGGTCATGTATCTCACACGTACGCCTCACGAAGCATGTAAGGACTAACCTTGTGCCAAGAAAAGAACACAACTGCCACTCAAACGTAGGATCGACTTGTCAAACCTGGTATGTGTATTGTCTGGATAAGACAAACTTCGGTATCAGGGGTAGAGGTGGGCGCCGTGCCGTGCCACCACGACCTGGCTCGTCTTTGACGAGTCCAGGCACAACCCTATTTGTGATTCGTACTGGCCCATTTACACTATTATATGAGAGAAAAGAAGTTGGAGATGTACGGAGCTGAGGTAGTGAACACAAATATTATGCGATAAAGAACTAAATTTCATTCATTCTTGAACATGTATAGAATTATTACCTCGTTAAAAATCTTACATCTAGTGTGGGGTACCCCAGTGTGGAGCGGTTCGATGCACGTGCTTGGTATAAGTGAGCATGTATTCTCCAGTCCTCATTCTCAACATTTTAGCATCTTCGTTGTCTCCCTCTTTCTCCTCATGAGAGGACCGCAAAAGGTGCCGGCCGTAAAGTGAGCCACAATATGACGTAATGTCGCGGCAAAACATCCTACCGCATACTGTGCCTACTCGGGCCTATTTTGTGCCATACTGACCCAAGCATGGTTCATGCTATCGTATCGTACCGTGCCGCCTACCGTGCCTAACCACGAGACCTGACACAGCTTTGTTATTCGTGCTGTACCGGTCTAACCCATGTGCGTGCCATGCTTCAGCCTTGCTGTGCTATGGGGTGACCCAAAAAAGCCCTGTGAGGTGCCCAACTGATATGATTAACGTAAAAGTGGGAGAGAGGTTGGTATGCAGTACGCTCTAGTCTTCATAACGGTGGGGATGATGTTAACAGGTGGATAACCCTTCTATCGTAGATTTGGCAGTTGTCACTCTTAGACTTATTTGAGTGTTATTACAACCTGTTATCCCAAATCCGATCAAATTGTGGGTGTCTTGCAGGTACAGTTGGGCACTCTCTACAGGGATAACTAGATCGTTCGAATGTGTTGTGCTTTCGGCAAATGAAGTTATGTTGTGAGGTGATTCCTAAAATAAAGGTATAAGTTGTCTTTGAGGTTAGAAAGTGACAATTGGTTGTGATGCTGAATCGCTGCTTATACTCTTGAAACCCCATTGACAAGTCCTCTTTTGTTTGAACTAAAATGTTTTGTTAAACAAAACTTATGAGCACTACAGATAACAGGTTCAATCAAACCTTTCTTGACAGACATAATCCTTGGAAATCCCTTGTACCGCATTAAGAAAATTTACCAGCTTGCTGAGTACCTAGTTTACTACCCTCAAATTAAGAAAAAACTCTATCTACTGCCACTACTACAGAAATCATCATCACAGACGGTTCGTAAACGTCATCAGAGACGGTTTTGTGAACCGTCAGTAACAATAGGTCTGTGATGAAGGAGATCATCGAGCGGTTTTCCACCCGTGCGAAAATTATCATCACGAGCGGTTATGATTTGAAACGTGCTGTGATAGCTAAATATCACAGACGGTTTTAAATCATAACCGTCTGTGATATTTAGCTATCACAGATGGTTTCAAATCATAACCGTCAGTGATGTAAAGTTATCCTGAGCGGTTACAAATAAGAACCGTCTGTGATGTCGTTTTTCCCCACCCCCAGAACCTCCATTATTTATCTTTGTTGTTGAAATTTCCATCAATATTTCTACTTGATATTTACAAGGCACAACCAGTTATAGATGTGGTAATTGAATATCTGCACTTCCTATATGCATTGTAGCGGTTTGTCCGTCGGGATAGACTTAAAATATAAACATTTGTAGCGCTTTTCTCCTTCTTATGATAATGTTGATAGAACTTCGACTAATAAATCAACCCAAGACCATACTTGCTTGACATGGCGAGTGGCGGCAACCATAGAGTGCTTGATCGAACGACACACTAGAGTGTGTGATTTGCTTCATGCCATACGAAGTGGCCTTCTTGAAGTCCTTTGTCGTGCCACGATCTTGAAATGTAGACGAGCGGCATACTCTTCTTGTGACGTCACCGTCGTGCCACGGTGGGAGAACATGGTACTTTGAAAAAATTTGTAGATGTACTTGATAGATTACTCTAGGTAGGGTAATTAAAGATTGAACAAATGTGATTGCAAGTCGGGTCTTCCATGTAGGAAGGACTTTGGAACACCCGAGCTTGAATGAAGAAAGAGGAGGCGGGAGGAAGCCGATGGACGGTTAGCATGCACAGAAGGCAGCAACCAGAGTGTTCCCCTTGGTCAATGCATATAGGAAGTGCAGATATTCAATTACAACATCTATTACTGACCGTGTCTCGTAAATATTGATGCAGGAATACCTAAGTAGATGGAAATTTCGAACAACAAACCATAAATAATAGAGGTTCACGAGTGAGGTGGGGAAAACATCTAGGTCCAACAAGCAAGACATTGTTAAGTTGTTGCATTCAAGATGAGCAAATATGTATTAAGGATAATATCATGTGACAATACAATGAATCGTACAAACAAGAATAACCGCAAGTTTTGGACATATTTTCTGAATTAATGAATACCATTTGACAATTGTACAACTCCAGAAGTTATAAGGCTGCGTGGAGCAGCTACCGGTTTTATTATTACTTCCGTGAGCAAGAAGAAACAAACTTTCCTCTAATGTTGCTCAAATCGACTTGATTCAACGTAGTTTTAACCATACTGCTATTTTTTTTAGCGACGATGGTTTGCATGTTGTGGCAAACATAAAATCCACATAGGTTATTTCCCTGACCTTGCTGGTGGCACTGCAAATAAAACCTACGGTTAGTTCTAGAGTCACTATTAGGGGTTTGAAATAGAATTGTTGTGTATAGCGGATCTAGGAAAGTTCAAATCATCTTTGTAGTTTAGTCCAATCTTTCACGTGTTTGAGCGCTCTACAAGATTGCAAAAGGTTAGCCTAAGCCATTCCAATAGCAATATAAACCTAGAACAACTTACACGACCATGTACGGAGGAAGCGTGATTACCTGTTGAGTAATTTTGCGATAGGTACCAAGTCGTGGTTTCCACGTCTTGGAATCAAGGTACTTAACCGGTTTGTGGCTGGTTCAATTACAATTAGAACCCAGTGAAACCTATCTGAGTATATCACAATGGACAATGAATGAAACAGAGTTGTGTGCAGATCTGAGACCAAAGTATAGCATGTGGTAGCACTTACCACGGGTTATGGGGTATAAGTATGAGTTCTTTATCTTTTGTGCTAGCAATGCATACGTGACGTATTCTCGACCATGTTTATATCATCATCCATTGTTTGCTTTGAGACTATATGTGGGTCGAGAAACCGATCGATAGTTTCTTCCGTGTCGCTTCAAGTTGCATGTATCTATATATACAAAGGCGAATTATATATATATTGGAGGACATTTATCACTATTAGGCGAATGTAGACCGTGATAGCACACACTTACAAGGTCCAGCATCTTATGAGTCTGGCGTCGATGGCGTCGAGGTTGTAGAGATGGAACAAGTCCGAAAATTGACCATGAAGAAGCCCCGTGAGTCGTTGAATAGATGTTCATACTTGAACATAACGGCGATACTTGTTATGCGTTCACGCTCTGGCTTTCCAGCTTCTTGGGTGTACCACTTATGCAATTGTTGGCAAGATATACTAAGTGAAGTTTCGCTGCCTTTCGTTAATGTGGCTCTCTAGCTTGTATTGTTTAGCCAACTCGGCAGATGGATAGTCGACTTGTTCTTGCCTTTCTTTCTTCTGTTTGCCCTTGCCTTTCTTTGTTTTGTATGAACCCTTCACGGGAGAGGAATGGGCGGGAAAGGTCAACGTTATGTACATCAAGTGGAGTCGCTCTCATTGCTGATTTAGTAGCCAACTGATCGACGGCGATACAATAGCGAATCGGATCGTCATGGTTGTTGCATGACGAAGGGACGGCGAGGAGATGTCATTGCTAGGCCATTGGATGAATGTGCCAATGGCATCCCCAAGTTTCACGATCTCGCTGGTTTGGCGGCTTCGTAGATCGGCAATTTTGAAACTATCAAATACCCGTCCACATTGACCTTGGTGAAACCGGCGCTATGATGGTACGTGCACCATGGTCCCCTTTGGGGATGGATCGCCATGCCCCAAGCAGCCGTCGGAGGAGCGGTGACATTGCTAATTCTCACTTGGAGATTGCCAGCGTGGCCACCTTAATGTCACATACAGGATAAGTCCGCTATATTCATCTATGTCACTTGGAGGAACGGATGCACAGCTGCTCTTACGGGCAGTGGGGCTGACTTGCGGACATACTTCTGGGGCTTGTGCGGTATTTCTTTCTTGATTGGTGAGCCTTTCCTCGAGGATTCGTATCCTTTCATAAAATTCTTCTCTCAGTTCTCCCCTCAACTCTTCTCTCAACTCTCCTCTCAACTTGTCCTCCAAATTCTTTATAAGATTTGACTCGCTTTCGGCTTTAGTTCTCTTCTTACTTGGTATATGTGGAAGTAAATGCAGGAATCCAGTTTTCCATGGAACAAAAACCCCTTTGCCTCTTGTACGACCAAGGTGTTCCTTGTTTCCCAAGGCTATGGACAGTGCATCTTTCTCTCTGTCTGGGAAAAAAGAGCCATCGCACGATTGTGTACTCAACGCTACCTGCAAGATCCGGACAAGTTATTTCACTTATGAAGTCATGGACTAATTACGTAAAATTGGTAGTTCGATTTATATATTACCAGGCGTTGGCAGACTTCCTCGTCCGCACGGGGTTTACAAAGGAGGCGATTGCGGAGGGCGTGGCATCGACCTCGCCTCGCTCTTAGCGATCTCGCACGTTGATCTGTGATCGATGGAAATGGCGCGATACCCTCCTCGTCCTCCCTGTCCCATTGCGCTCTCTTCCCCGCGTAGCCAGCAGTGCCGAGTCTGTGGGGGTGAGTGTTCCTTCCTTGCAAGGCCTTGTTTGCTTCACTGTGACGCACGAATTCGTCTGTGGTCTTCATCCCAACAAAACGCCCCCACGTGTCCTCATCAATGAACCCATACTTCGAGTATGGAACCAGATCCTTCTTGACGTAGTCTCTGGCGTATGCTTGAAGGTCTTCCATGCCTTTCTGCCGCTAGCGGTGCATACCGTCGCACTAGGGGCGGATTCTTCCGAATGTTGAGCGATGAAAGAATTTCCGTTAGCAAGGCATTGCGAGCCTCAATAGTCACCAACCTCCGGGAAGATAGCGTGATCAAAACCCGTTCCTGCTACTATCCCACATACTCCAAAATGCATTCGCCGCCTTTTTTGGCTTTCTAGGGCCCCATCATTTGGATCGATCTCGTAATGGTATATCGGTCTGTTGGCCTTTTGTTTGGTCCTCTTGCAGCGGGTCGATTCTTCTTTTGAGGGCACATCATGTCCTTGAGACGATGGATTAGAGGGCGACATCTTCTTTACAAGTTAAAATAGTTTCAAAGAACTAAAAGTGAAGAACAAATAAAATCACATTAGAGTGAATGAGTTTGTGGATACCATGGCTTGTTATTAGCCTTTTAAAAGAACTAGCCTAAATGGCTTGTTATTAGCCTTTTAAAAGAACTAGCCTAAATGGCTTGTTATTAGCCTTTTAGCAAAAGAAGCGAACTAGGAGGTTGCCGAACTTAATAAAAATTTAATGACACCTCCCCTAAAACTAGGACATCCACACAGCAGACAAGCAGAAGAATACATATGGATTCAACCATTTGACAGTTAACAGAATAATAGAACAGAAGCTCAGGATCTCACATATGAACATGTACATTATTACGAATAAAGCAATTAGCATAAAGCTCATATTGATTGTTTGAATGTTCTCAAGATGTCGGGTTGCCTTAAAGGCCCTCCTCGCCACAATGGACAAGTAATAGACTAGATTGTGACAACTTTATCTCAATAACAGATTTAATACTTGACAAAGTTAAGTATAAATCTACTCAATTGGTTATCTTATATGCATATTCACTAACTAAGCATATAAAGACAGGTTTGCAATAGACAACAGTAAATCAAAACTCCACTAAACCACCACCTAAGCGGACCCTCCAAACTAATTCTTGGGGCACCAAAAACAACCACAAGACCATCGCTCCTAGCCAACCGTAACAAAGACATTTTAACTAGTTCTCGCTCTTTGGGTCGTAAACAACCGTAAAACAAACATCATCCTTGATCACCAGCAAAAGACCTTTTCAACCAACATCAAAAACTCGATTCTGATCAACCACTCTTCCAGCAACCTCAATCACTGCCGAACTCACACTAATCAAATATATATATATATATGAAAGTGAAATTGACTGCTAAGATTTGTTGTCACAATTAGTCTATTCCATCCCCTAAATCATCACTAAACATTAAGCCCACACGCAAGGTCCCCAAGCCGCAGATCGACTGGCCCCTTTGCAAGACCGAAAAATAGAGCAAATGGCCAGGCAGTGCCTCCAGATCGAGAAACGGCCTCTAGCTCGATGGCTAGTCCCCCAGAAATACTCACGGTTGAAGCCCGAGATGCACAAGAACACAGCCGAGGGGGAGCACGTCGATGCCGGGGAGGACGCCGATCGAAGGGGAGGACGCCGAGGGGGAGGACGCCGAGGCCGGGGGAGGACGCCGGGAGGGGGAGGACGCCGAGGCCGGTGGAGGACGCCGGGAGGGGGAGGACGCCGAGGGGGAGGCCGCCGCGGGAGGCAAAACGTCTCAAAGGGTTAGGGTTTGGCGCGCT
Organism: Guadua angustifolia; assembly: GCA_036346375.1. Lineage (NCBI taxonomy): Eukaryota > Viridiplantae > Streptophyta > Magnoliopsida > Poales > Poaceae > Guadua > Guadua angustifolia. Next base: position 88,123 of record JAYEVE010000521.1, read on the forward strand.
GTGAATGAGCTCTGCGCGCGGGAGATATATAGAGGAGAGCACATCACAGACGGTTCTATAATATAACGGTCTGTGATAAGATATCACAGACGGTTCTATAATAGAACAGTCTGTGATGTTGAAATATCACAGACGGTTCTATAATATAACCGCGTGATGTTGAATATCACGAGCGGTTCTAAAATAGAACGATGCGTGATATTTAAATATCACGACGGTTCTATAATAGAACCGCTGCGTGATGTTGGCGACATCACGCGACGGTTATATAATATAACCGTCTCGATGTTGAGATATCACTGCATGGTTAGGTAACATAACCGTCTGCGACAAATAACATCACTGCATCGTTATGTTAAAGAACCGTCATGATATATACTATTCATCGACATTCACTTGTCGGTTCAGATTGATCGACTCTTATGCATGCCACTTTGTTGTATCTTCTGGGAAAGTTGTCTTTAACAGAATATCGACTGTACTGTGGTTGAAGTGGAGATTCTAATCCTCAATTCAAACCCTAAAATCTGAGAGCAATCACATACAACTATTTCCATATTGCCAAAGTAGACATGATTCTGTTCTTATACTTGCATCTTTTCCATCAATCCAGATGCTTCACAATTAAGCTACTTACAAAGATCATCACAATCATATGTACAAAGCATGATGGGTCGATCATCTTTACAATAGCATTAATGTACGTAATATTATTACACATGAAAATTAGTAAGCATGATGACAATGCACCCTTCTCATAACTACGCCGCCACATGCTTATTCTTTTGTACGAAAATTAGCCCTTCATGATGATCGGCGTGTGTAGCTTGCTTCCTCGTGTTGTTCTTACGGGACCGGGATGTCCTTTCCGATAGGTGGCAACTCATCAAATTAATTGTACTCTTCCTCATCTACTACATTCTCAACTCCGACAATTCTCCTTTTCCTCAAGAACTACGTGGCGCTTCTTGTTGGACGGGTCGGTTACATAGAAGACTTGAACAACTTGGTTAGCGAATACGAATGGTTCATCTTGGTATCCGACACGTTCGAGGTCCACAGTAGTGATGCCATTTTTGTCAACCTTCACGTGCTGGAGGTGGACCCAACGACATCGAAATAGGGAATCTTGAAAGCACGTAGTCGAGCTCCCATATCTCCTCTATGAACCCATAGTAGGAGCTCCTCGTCAACCCAATGTATTATTGAATGCATCTATCACGGACACCGCTGCTCGGTTTGTGCTCTTCATGTCCCGATCTCTAGTGTAAATGTGTACCCATTTAAGTCATATCCTTTCCATATGACAACCGTAAAAGTTGGTCCTTTTGCCAACCATGTCGGCGTGTCATCCGACGAGCTCAAGTGATAGGTCGCTCCTTCAACCATTCTTTGAATCAAGGTTATCTTGTCTCGTGATCCAAGACTCTGCCGTCTTTGGATTCTTGCCTTAGCCATTGCTTGTGCTCGACGATATAGGCTGACACTACAGCCATGTGTTGCAAAACCGTGAAATGGGCTCGAGCATACGCAACCGAATCAGGCGTGATTGCTTTCCTTCCGATGGTCCCGATACCCTGGAGCCTCCCCTCATGGCGAGATCGAGGCACACCTATTGGTTCGACCTAGGCCATGTAATCGACGCAGAACTCGACGGCCTCTTCTGTTGCATAACCCTCGACAATGCTACCCTCCTGAAAGCATCTAGGCCCCCATGAGGTGTTGGTTTTGATAATTAATGACAATCATGCTAAAAGGACTAACGATGTTTGTGCAAGTTAGTCGAAAACAGGATAATTGTATTCCTCAGAAGATGTTGGATGGCTTCAAGTGCAAAATGGAAGGAGTACGCGTAAAAGAAGCTGAAGAAGTGAAGGTATCAATGTTAGAAGTATTTTCTAGTATTTTCACCGATCTCGGAGTTGGGAAAAAGATCGGGTTGTTAGGATAGTAGCCGTACTATCAAGGGGGACTTGATATGGGTCTTTGAATTTTGAATGTGCATTCTAATATGGCTCATTAGTTCATCCGTGAAATCATGCATTTAAATGGAAAAATCAAAATGCTGAAAAAATTCGGAGGCCGGCACTACCGCTTGGTTCGGGCGGTGCGGTACTACCGCACCACAGTTGGCGGTAGCAATATTCCAGTGGGGTGTGTTTTCTGATTTCTTCCAGTAGGCACTATCAAGATGGTCATAGCGGTAGTACTGCTGAACTTGATACTACCGCACAATAATTGGCGGTAGCCTTTTTCCGATCGTTTGCTTTTCTCGGTCGGTTTGGTGCGGTATCATCGCACCCATGGGATAGTAGTACCACATAAAAACGCCAGAACGGCTACGTGTCGGTGCATTTATTAGCGCCAGATAGCGTTATACATGAGTCTTGATACTACCGCCCCTAGAGGGCGGTAGTACCGGCCATAGCGCAAATTCGGCAGAAAAGGTAAAAAACGGCTAGTTTGAGTGGGTGGGGGTTATAAATACCCCCTCACCTGTGCTAGGGCATGGTTGGTGACTCCATTGAATACTCTTGAGCCCTAGAAACACTCTCCACTCTCTTGTGCATTGAATTCTTGATTCTTGAGTGTTGGAGAGCTAAAATTGAGTGCATTGCATTAGTGAGCCATATTGATTGCACTCTTGAGATTCAAGCCCGCGTCAAGTTTGTTACTCTTGGAGGTTGCCGCCTCCTAGACGGCTTGGAGGCGTGAGGCACCGGTGATCTTCACGAAGAAGGTTGTGTGAAGACCCGGGCGGTTGTGAAGGCACGAAGCTCGCCTACCCGGAGCGGGGAAGAGCTATCACTAGTGATCGGGGAAGGCTCAAGCGAGTGGAGTCAGCTTGAAGGAATTCAAGCTACCTCAACGTGGAGTAGGGGAGACCGGCAAGTCTCCGAGACCACGGGAAAAATTCTCTTGTCCTTCATTTGTGGTTTGCTTGTCGTTTACTCTTGAGCAATACTAGCAATTTGATTCTATTGTGTTACTTGCTTAGTCATTTATTTTCTTGTGTAGCAATATCATCTTGTGATCACTAGAATTGTTAAAGAATTGAACTTGGTAAAATTGTCACTTGTTCTTAGCAACCATTAAAATTGAATTTAGAGATAAAAATTTTAGAAAAGCCTATTCACCCCCCCCCTCTAGGCTCATCCTCGATCTTACAAGTGGTATCAGAGCTTGGTCTCTCTATTTCGGCTTTACCGCCTAGAGAGCATGGATGGCCAACGAGGGTATGTCAATTGGAAAGGCTCCTTTATTTGATGGTACAAATTATTCGTATTGGAAAATTCGTATGACGGTTTACCTTAAGGCTATGAGTCCCAACATATGGAGAATTGTAAATGAAGGTTATGTTGTGACCACCGGTGCCACTCAAAATGAAGAACAAAATGAAAGATTCATTCATCTAAATGCTCAAGCTATGAATGCCATTTTTGGTGCCTTAAATGCGGATGAATTTAATCGTGTAAGTAATTTAGAAACCGCACATGCAATTTGGAATACGTTATCGGAAATTCATGAAGGGACATCTACGGTTAAGGAAGCTAAATTGCATATGCTTAGAGTAAAGTATGAAAGTTTTATTATGTTGCCTCATGAAAGTATAAATGAAATGTATTCTAGATTAAACAATATTGTTAATGAGCTCAAGGGTCTTGGTACGACCTTGAGCGATGTTGATATTGTCAGGAAAATGCTTAGAGCTCTTCCGGAGAAATATGAAACGTTGGTTACACTATTTCTCAACTCGCCGGAATTGCCAAGGATGACGCCAACCGGTCTTCTCGGAAATCTCATCACCAACGAGCTTTACAAGAAGGACAAGGAAGAATTGTTGGAACAAAGCTCTTCCAAAAAGAAGAACATTGCATTCAAAGCAAAGGCGGAGTCAAGCGATGAAGACTCCGAAGATGAGGACACCGAGGAGGAGATGGCGCTTCTAGTAAGAAGAATGAAGAAGTTTATGAGAAGACGTTCAAACTTTAGCGGTCCGCAAAGGTACAAGAAAGGGCAAAATTCTAATACTAACCGATATGCTAATATTCGATGTTATGAATGTGATGAAAAAGGACACATAGCCTCGCATTGTCCCAAGAAGAAGGATGATAAAGACAAATCACCCAAGAAGAAGAAGTTCTCTCAAGGCAAGAAGAAGGTATTCAAGAAATTCCAAAAGGACGACAAGGGTGAAGCTCACATTGGGGAATGGGATTCCGAAGAAGAATATTCGGACTCCGACTCATCCGAAGAAGAGACTCCCTCAAAGAAGAAAGGCTTTGCCGGTGTTGCTATCAAAGAAGCCTCATCTCCATTCGTTGCTCCTTTATGCCTCATGGCTAGAGGAGAAACCAAGGTAAACTCTAATGAAGATAATGAACCATCATATGATGAGTTAATGGACATGCTAGAAGAATTAAATGAATATCTTGGCAAAGAAAAATCCAAATTTAAGGTTTTAAAGAAAGAATTCCTAACTCTCAAAAATTCATATGATGAGCTAAAAGAGGATCATGAAATTCTACTTGCCAAAAATAATTCAAAATTAACAAATGATATTGGTATCGAGTGTGATATTATAAATGACTTGCCTAGACTAGCAAATACCTCATCTCATGTAGAAAAATCAAGCATATCTACTTCATGTTGTGATTTAGTTGATTCATCATGTTCTAGTGCTAGTTCATGTCATGGAAATTTAATTGTTGAGAATGATGAACTTAAGAAGCAAGTGAACAAATTAAGTCAAAGTTTAGATAGATGCTTTAAGGGTAAGGACACCTTAAATAAGATTTTAGGTAGTCAAAGATGCTCCTATAATAAAGAAGGTTTAGGTTACATCCCTAAAAGGAACAAGAAAATAAATAACAAGGCTCCGCGTTTTGTTAAATCAAATGGTAAATTTTGTTATAAATGCCATGAAGTAGGACATCTAGCGAATGATTGTTCTTTGAGTAAATCGTCTAAGGATAACATTCATGATTCATGTTATGTACTTAAAAGAGATAGAAATGGTAAAATTTTTGCTAAGTTTGTTGGGACCCCGATATTTGGCCAAAGAAAGAAAGCCATTTGGGTTCCCAAAACCTTGGTCACTAACCTCCAAGGACCCAAACAAATTTGGGTACCTAAAAAGGTTTGATTTTCTTTTGTAGGTGAACTACAAAACCGGTGGACGGCATTGGGCGTTGGATAGTGGGTGCACCCAACACATGACCGGTGACCGGAAGATGTTCACCACCTTTGATTCGGGAAATGGACAAAATGACAAGATCACGTTTGGGGATAATAGCAAAGGAAAGGTATTGGGCTTAGGTAAAATTGCCATATCAAATGACATCTCCATTTCAAATGTCTCCTTAGTTGAAACATTAAATTTCAATTTGCTATCCGTCGCTCAAATTTGTGATCTTGATCTTATTTGCACATTCTCTAAAAATGATGTAGTTATTACAAAAGAAAATGATAATTCACTAGTGTTTAAAGGATTTAGATTTGGAAATTTGTATTTAGTTGATTTCACTTCAAATGATTCATGTCTTCAAACTTGCTTAATGGCTAAAACATCTTTAGGATGGTTGTGGCATAGAAGACTAGCTCATGTTGGGATGATTCAACTTAAAAGCTATTTAAAAATGATTTAGTTGTGGGCTTGAAAGATGTGAAGTTTGAGAAAATCGACTTTGTAGCGCTTGTCAAGCCGGCAAGCAAGTGGCTAGTTCTCATCTTTCAAAAAGCATAATGTCTACATCTAGACCACTAGAACTCTTGCATATAGATTTGTTTGGTCCAACAACTTATAAAAGCATTGGGGGTAATTCTTATTGTTTAGTCATTATTGACGACTACTCTAGATATACATGGGTATTCTTTCTAGATGACAAATCCGAAACCTCAAATATATTTAAAAGGTTTGCAAAAAGAGCTCAAAATGAATTTGACTTTATAATAAAGAAAATCCGTAGTGACAATGGCTCCGAATTTAAAAACACAAGAATCGAGGATTATTGTGATGAAATTGGAATAAAGCACGAACTTTCCGCAACCTACACTCCGGAGCAAAATGGAGTTGTAGAACGAAAAAATCGTACATTAATTGAAATGGCAAGAACAATGTTAGATGAATATGGGACGTCCGATAGTTTTTGGGCGGAAGCCATTAATACCGCTTGCCATGCTACAAATAGACTCTATTTGCATCGACTCTTGAAAAAGACCTCTTATGAGCTTCTTGTTGGAAGAAGGCCGAACATTTCTTATTTTCGTGTATTCGGTTGCAAATGCTATATCTTGAAAAAGGGTGTTCGCTTTCCAAATTTCAAAGTCGTTGTGATGAAGGGTTCTTGTTAGGATATTCTTCAAATAGCAAAGCTTATCGAGTTTTTAATAAAAACAAAGGATTTGTAGAGGAAACGTGTGATGTTGAATTTGATGAAACTAACGGCTCTCAAGAAGAGCAAGAGAATTTGGATGATGTAGGTGAAGAAGGCTTAAGGGAAGCCATGAAGAATATGACAATTGGAGAAGTGAAGCCGGAAGTGGATAAACAAGATCAACCATCATCTATTCAAGTCGAGCCGTCAACTTCCGCTACACCAAGTCAAATTCAAGAAATAGATGAAGATGACAAGAACAATGAGCAACAAATTCAACCACTACCTCAAAGAATCCATCATGGCCTCTCCAAAGATCATCCAATAGACCAAATATTGGGTGACATAAGTAAAGCGTTCAAACTCGATCCGTGTTGCTTCTTTTTGTGAGCATTACTCATTTGTATCTTCAATTGAACCTACTCATGTAGACGAAGCTTTAAGCGATCCGGATTGGGTAAATGCCATGCATGAAGAATTAAATAATTTTGCTCGTAATGATGTTTGGACACTAATCGAAAGACCTAAAGAACACAATGTAATTGGCACAAAATGGGTTTTTCGAAATAAACAAGATGAGAATAGAATTGTAGTTAGAAACAAAGCTAGATTAGTGGCGCAAGGTTTCACTCAAGTTGAAGGATTAGATTTCGGTGAAACTTTTGCACCCGTAGCTAGGTTAGAAGCCATTAGAATCTTGCTCGCATTTGCATCAAGCTTTGACATCAAATTATTTCAAATGGACGTAAAGAGTGCTTTTTTAAATGGACAAATATCCGAATTGGTATTTGTAGAACAACCTCCCGGTTTTGAAAATTCCAAATATCCTAATCATGTGTATAAACTCTCTAAGGGGCTATATGGACTCAAACAAGCTCCTAGAGCATGGTATGAGCGACTTAGAGACTTTCTACTCTCTAAAGGTTTCAAAATTGGGAAGGTTGATACAACGCTCTTTACTAAAATAATTGATGATGATTTCTTCGTATGTCAAATATATGTTGATGATATCATTTTCGGTTCTACTAACGAAGAATTTTGCAAGGAGTTTGGTGATATGATGTCTAGGGAATTTGAAATGTCAATGATCGGAGAATTAAGCTTCTTCCTTGGACTTCAAATCAAGCAATTCAAAAATGGGACGTTCGTGAGTCAAACCAAGTACACGAAGGATCTACTCAAAAGGTTTGGCATGGAGGACGCCAAGCCGATCAAGACTCAATGGCGTCAAACGGGCATCTCGACTTAAACGAGGGAGGTAAATCGGTAGATTTAAAGCTTTATAGATCTATGATTGGTAGTTTGCTTTATCTTACCGCATCTAGGCCCGATATTATGTTTAGTGTTTGCATGTGTGCTCGTTTTCAAGCTTCTCCAAAGGAATGTCATTTAGTGGCCGTAAAGAGAATTCTAAGATATTTGAAACATTCCTCAAATATAGGGTTATGGTATCCTAAAGGTGCAAAATTTGATTTAATTGGATATTCGGATTCGGATTATGCGGGTTGTAAAGTGGATAGAAAAAGCACCTCCGGGAGTTGCCAATTGCTAGGAAGATCCCTAGTCTCATGGTTCTCCAAGAAACAAAACTCCGTAGCTTTATCCACCGCCGAAGCCGAATATATATCCGCCGGTAGTTGTTGCGCACAATTATTATGGATGAGGCAAACTTTAATGGATTATGGAATAAATCTTAAAAAAGTGCCTCTTTTATGTGATAATGAAAGCGCGGTTAAGATAGCCAATAATCCCGTTCAACACTCAAGAACCAAGCACATAGATATTCGTCATCATTTCTTGAGAGATCATGTTGGCAAGGGTGATATTGAAATTAGTCATATTCGCACCGAAAATCAATTAGCGGATATACTCACTAAACCCTTAGATGAGGCAAGATTTTGCAAATTGAGAAATGAATTAAATGTTATAGATATCTCAAATGTGGCCTAAATGCATTTCTTTGGTTGTTCATTGTATTTAATCTGGTTTTTGTTTCTTAAATGAGTCTCACATCAAGGGGGAGTAATATGCAACTCATGTATATTACATTCCTAAATGTGAAAAATTGAAAATGGTGCTATAAATATCTTGAAAAGATAAAACTAGATCTTATAAGTCAAAATTATTTGAAAATAATCTATTTATCTTTTAAAGTGCAAAGTTTGTCAAAAGATTCATTCTCTATTACTATATAAAGCCTACCTTTTGAATCTTATATGATACTATATTCTCTTTATGATTATCAATCAAAACACAACTTTTGGCTTTTAAAATTTTGAAAGAGCCAAAACTCCGATCTATATTGATCTACTAAAAGCACATTTGAGTTTTGCCCATGGAGCTAGAGTGATCATGTTTCTAATTTCTTTTGTGGTATTTCAACTCGAACAAGTCAATTCATTATTTCTCATTTGAATTTGTTTAAAGTTTTTACTTTGTGCCTATCTTGATTGATTTGCTCCTATTTATATTCAATCTCTTGATACCTAATCTCATGAGATATCTTCGCAATCAAATTCACTCAAATTCCTGCCATTTCAGTCTTTCGGCACTACTACGGCCATGACCCCGCAGAGTATCATAAATCTTGGTACTATCGGGGTCAGGAGCTAGTAATACTGCTCGGCTCAGAATTTGTGGGGCCACCTCAAATTTCACCAGTTTCTCTCCTTTCTCTCTCTTCTTCTTTTCTTCTCACCCGAAACCTCCTCCTCTTTCATTCCCGTGTGGCTCTCTCTCTCTCTCCCTCTCAAACCCTAAAACTCATCCTCTCCGAAATCTTGAAGTTTTGTGGGGATTTGTCCATCAAATTCAATCATTGTGTCCTTCTCCTCCGAAAGGTATCATTTCTCCTCATTATTCTCTTTTGGTTCATCTCCTTTGAGCAATCTAGGGCTTGAATAATTGTTGAAAATATGTAAACTTAAAATAAAGTCAAATCCTTGTAGATTAGGTCTAAAATAGAAGTTCTTGATCTCCTCTAGGCCTTAATCACTATCTAAATTGCAAAGTTCCTCGACATTGTCTCAACATTCGCTCAAAACCCCCCTTATCGCGCTCGGGCGGCACTACCGGCCACCAGGAGCGGTAGTACCGACTTTCTTGGTACTACCGCCTCCGATAGCAGTAGTCTTGCGGCAACAAGATGAAGACTGATTTTGAGCATTTTTTTGAAGTGTTGTCTCTCCATATCATTTATATATTTCTTCTCTATAGTGCAAATCCTACCCATCCTTTGCTCATTCCGTAAACTCCTTGATATTCTTATCTAGATCATGCCTCGCACTAAAATTGCCGGAACCGGTCCTTCTGGAGGGGGCAAGGGCACGAGGAAGACGACTAAGGGTCGTGGCGTTCCCACTCCGGACACCGACAGTGATGACAGCGACAACTCTTTCACCGTCGCCATGAGGACCACAAGGGCAAAAGGGAAGGGTCCTGCTGAGCCTTCCCAGGCTAAGAAGAGAAAGGTTCCCGTACCTGCTCCGCAAATAACTGGCAGCGATGATGAGACTGAGAGTGACAGTGAGGAGAGCTCAGAGGAAGAAGATGTGGTGCCGCCAGTTGGAAGGAATGATCCCTCTCAAATCAAAGGCGATGACTATTATGCTCGCAGAAGTCAAAACCTGTATCTCCAACCTCGCTCAGCCCCAAATCCAAAGTTCCATTCCTTATTTCAGCAGAGGGTGTTTGAGCAAATATATCTGGAGAAGGACTTTGCAAACCAACGCTGGGTCAGTTGGAAGCACATCCGTGAGCGACTGAGTTTCTTTGGCATACCGAGCTGTTTGGTGGAGCCGGTCTGCATAACTTCCTCGGTACAAGGGTTGATTATAATGAAAAGGTTATCAAACAATTCTATGCGACGCTCTATGTGTCTCGAAACTGTGAGCAAATCACTTGGATGATCGACACTACTGTTACATCGCCTCCAAGGATGATTTTGAGCATGCCTTGGGAATCTTTCACATCGACACCTAAAATCCATGACGAACCTCCTCTCGTCTTTGGATCAAAGTGGCGATTTTCTATGACCGATCTCATAACTTCGAATTGGGAACTCGGTAGGTGCGCAACTCCAACCAAGCATGGTGAACAAGATCATTCGTGTCACTATTCATCCGAAGAGTGGAAATTTCGATGCCGTAAGAGGTCATGCTTGGAATGTCATTGCAAAGGTCATGGCGAGGGAGAAGTTTGATGTGGTGGACTTCCTAATAAGGGAGATGTCTCAATCGGCTAGGGATAGAGGGAAGACCATCTATTTTGCTCCATACATCATGGCGCTCATCCGGAGAGTCGCCGAGTATAATGGTGCCACCCCTACTCCTCATAAGCCGTACAAGCCTCGTGTTGCTCCTCCCCAAGTTCTACATCACATCGCCGAGCAAGCCGCTCAAGCAAGAGCTCAAGCCGAGCAAGCAGCCCAAGCCCAAGCTCAAGCCGCTCAAGCTGCTTCCGTGCCCGATGCCTATCTTGCCAGCCTTGAGACTCTCCGTTCCGACATGATGGCTGGATTTGCGCGACAAGAATCTTACATGCAAGGCCAGTTTGCACTTGTTATGGAGCTTCAATATCAGAATCGCGAAATGGTTGAGGATGTCCGAGAGCGTCTGGGATCGCTTAGCAGCTCCTTTGATCACTATCGCTCCTACCATCAGTCGTATCAGCGTCGTCGTCCGGATAGCGGTAGTATTCCTCCTTCCCATGATCCTCCTCCGTCATCCAGCTGGGATCCTTGGTCTCCTCATCCGCCACACGGCTCTACTCCCCGAGATCTTTGAGGAGTAGCGGTTCCTTGGCGATCCTCTTTGGTTCTTGATGACAAAGGGAGAAGTATGAATTGAAGCCTTGAAGCCTTGCTTATCTTTCTTATTGTAATAATCTCGCTTAAATTGTGGCTGTGTCGTCTTGAACTCCTTATGGATGCCTGTTTTTTTATGATTTCGGTCTTGAACTCGTTTTATGGTTCTTTTGCGCTTAAATATAAATTATCTTCTCTTATGAAGTTGTGCATTATGTCATGTTAACTCATTCCAATTATATCATCTTCATTGCCATACACAATTCATATGCAAATGTGCAAAACTTATTGTTTATCCATGGCACATTTGTAGGGAGCTATTCTCATTTAGCAATATTTTCATTCAAACACATTTTGTCCTCCAAAGACAAAATATTGCTAAATAAAAATTCCATGGTGTGAGAAATTAATTTTTATTGGTAACTCACACTAAATATCAACTCACTTCAATTCGATTATGAGGATTGTCATCAATTACCAAAAAGGGGGAGATTGAAAGCATCTAGGCCCCCATGAGGTGTTGGTTTTGATAATTAATGACAATCATGCTAAAAGGACTAACGATGTTTGTGCAAGTTAGTCGAAAACAGGATAATTGTATTCCTCAGAAGATGTTGGATGGCTTCAAGTGCAAAATGGAAGGAGTACGCGTAAAAGAAGCTGAAGAAGTGAAGGTATCAATGTTAGAAGTATTTTC
>JAYEVE010000098.1:0-170327 GCA_036346375.1 Guadua angustifolia
TGATGTAGTTTTCTAAATTTTGCAGGGTCTTTCAAAAAACTGCAAAATCTAGATCTTTAGGAGTCTTTTCGGGAAAGAGGAAGTCAGATGTAATTGTTAAAATATCCGGTGCCTTTTCCCCAAAAAAACCAACGAAATCCTTTTTTTGGGTTGTCTTCTCATGAAAAAGAGATTCGGATGTAATTGCTCCAGGGGCCTTTTCGGAAAAAAATAGACTAATACGCAATTTTAAGAAGCGCCGGGCGCCTTTTCGCAAAAACGCCATGGCCAGCCACGCACCGCACCACGCGTCGGCTGGGCAAAAATCACGCAGCGATGCGCGAGGACGTGCAGGCAGGGCTCAAACCGCAACCGATGGTGTGAGAACGAGACGCTTTACCGCCGCGCCACACGAATGTTGTTATCAAGTAATGGCATTAAAATACCTGGACCATATAACGCCAGGAGCAAATGGGCGATACGGTGTAACGGCGAGCGGCCATGTCGACCCGAAATCGACGTGGCTGCACGGATAGCCTGGAATCCTTGTAGATTTAATATATGGAGTATGCTTGTGCAGACCTAAATGTCCAGCCTTTTCTTGTCTGTCTATTTAACATTTGCCTAGATTTCAATTGAATTTTAGGCTGTCGTGTGTAAACCAACCGAGATCAAGCGAGCCTAGCCTCCTAAGCTTAAGCTTAGTAAAAGCTCGAGTCGAGCTTGAGTGAACTTGACTTGGGCCTGAGTCTAATCTGGGCTCAAGCACGACTTGAATAAGCTCAGTAACTATAAAAGATTCAACGTATACTAATTTTCAACAATAAGAAAAGCTTAAACTCGATATTAACTCGAGTAAACTATGTAAGAGTTAACATACATTAATATTAAATAAATGATATGTAAATTTACTGAGACTCACAAGTTATTTGAGTTTGAGATTAAACTTGAACTCGACTTGTTTAGAGCTCGAGTAGCTCATGAGCCTCAAGCTTTTTACCGTATAGGGTGGAGGAGGCACTCGGCAGTAAGCCGACTTCGTCGAAGTACGGCGCGGTGTGCCGCCGAGCCAAAATGTTAGAAATTTGTCTAAGGCACCCCTAAAGAATTATATATTGGACATACGTTCAGCATTTTCGGTTTTTTTAGGGTAGCATTTTTGGGGTTGGGGGGCAGATTTAAAATCTGTTGGAAAGGATTATCGAGAGATTTCTTGTGCTCGTCCCGCGCAGAGAGCAATCAGCATTGGCCAGGGCAGGGAAATCAACAATGCCAGCACAACCTCGTAGATTTAAGTCAGACCAGCCCACTTTGCACAGTCCCAATTGCAACTTAATTATTGTAAAAATTTTGTGTGTATAACACAAGCAAGGGATTTGCTTCTATACATCATTATTTTAAAGTTACAGAAAGAAATACTAAGGTCCTGTTTGGCAGAGTTCTAGATCCCAGCTCCACTTCAGATCTGAAGTTTGTAGGCTAAAATAAAGTGAATTAAGTTTATATTTTTAGTCTAAAATGTAAACAAGATGACCCACCTAAACACTCTTAATGTACTCACAACTCTAGCTCCACGGATCTAGTGAAGTTAGAAATACCCAGCTCTACCAAATCTATAGATTTGATGAAGCTATACCAAACACAGCCTAAGACAGCATGCTTCCAACACAGGTTCAGTTGAATTTTCCATTCATTTTAGAACCGACAGACATGCATGCATTTTCCACATCAGACCTTTATATCGTCGAGGCAGACACGCAACAGCAAATTTACAAATAATTAAGAGAAATATTTTGCGTGCCACTGAGACTCGGCCATTTTGCTTGTGTGCCATTCTATAACACGGGCTCGCTCGTTATAAATAGTTATCTTTTGAATATTGACATGGTGTCAAAAAAATTTTTTGACTACTAATTTCTATTATAATATATTTATAAAACCCAAAAAAATATAATATTATGAAAGTACTCTTCGAGATAAATCTACTCATATAATTTTTATGTATTCAATTTAAATATTTAAAAATATATTGACAATCAAAGTTTAAAAAGTTTGACTGCACCTATGTTCAAATTAACAACTATTTGTGACAGGAGGGAATATTATTAATTGTGTGTGCCACTAGAATAATTCTGGTTGCTTCTCGATGTGTTTTTTTTAAGGGAAACAGTAAGAGAGTCTCCTATTGTGTTATATATATTAATGTATTTAATAGTGTTACAATATGTACATAGCTGAAGCCAGCAAAATCAAAACATAATGTCTCTAGCCAATTTCAAATTGCATCACATACCATTCACTCTGCAAATGCAGAGCTACTTCCATCTTGAACTCCCGTTTCTAACTATGAAAACTAGGTGCTTAACTGTTTTCAATATACCAGGCAGATATAATGAAGATTTCCATGAAAATGGAACCCAGATGCTTCATGAACCATGCGGGTTTCTCAGTGCCATTCTGGACCGGCTGAGCAGGTAAGTTGGAGGCATTGGCACCACGGATCAAGGTTTCAAATTTCGTTTTCGGACTATATCTCGGAGGGACCGAAATCCAACATTTCAACGAGATTTCAAAATTTTGGATGAAACCCAAACAAAATTCAAATCCGGATTTTTTCAACTGGGATTTTCGATATTTCGACAAAATTTCTGAAATTTTGGATGAAAATGCTAAAATCTCGACAACTTTCAAACCCTATCAAATGGTCGCTCAGGCTATAAAAATGTCGGCACCTTTCATACAGCAACAATGTGTCGATGGCTTAGTATTTAAGGTGTGTGAGCTCCTCTTTGAGGTCCTCGGATCGAGTCCTAGCCTCACGAATTTTTTATACAATTTTTTTTGTCATTAAAATAAAATATGGTCAGACAGGAATCAATCCCTCAAGGCCTCAACCTCTTGTATGCCAACCGAAGTATCCATCAATTAAGATACACCATATTGTTGTCATATTAGAATGTCCCTACTATATAAGGTGGATGGTTAATTAATGGTGCAAAAATTGCGTTCAGTCGGCAATCGAATCGTGGACCTCTCGATGCTAAGGAGTCTACCATCTAAGCTACCGCTAACTTCGGTACAAATCCGGTCCAAAGTACATCAAAAAGAGTAGATTTTGTAACTATTTTAGGACCACCAGTCTTTCGTCGAGATCTCGCCGAAATTTTCAAAATAACTACAGTAATTTAAATTTTTATTGTATCGAAATTATGAATCTACAGAGGGGGCCGAAATATGAGATTTTGCCGGAATTGCTATCCTTTCCGCGGATTACCAATCGAGTCATTGACCATGAAAGGGCTCTCGTGGAAAGACCAATGTAACCCTGAGCTGTTGTTGGACCCACGCGCCAACCATCCAATCTTCCTCTTTTCTTCTCTCCACCATACCTGTGAGGCGTCCTCTGTTCCAAACCAAATTCCCCGTATCAGCAATTCAGCATGTCTCAAGCTGAGAGCTCAATCCCGATAGGCGAGAGCAAGGTTTCAAATTTCTCAGCTCCATCCCGAGAGACGAGGTTTTAAATTTCGTTTTCAAAATATATCTCGCATGTGATTGAAATCTAAAATTTTGGCGAGATTTCATGATTTCAAAGTTTTAGACAAAATTCTAAAAGCAAAATTCAAATATGGAATTTTTTTACCGGGATTTCCAAGATTTTAGCTGAAATTATTGAAATCTCGGCAAATTTTAATCGAATGAAAAATAATTCAAACTACGTTTGAAAATTTTGATAATTTTTGTGGATAGTTCTGATACATCACTAATGTTCACATAAAATTTTCAGATGATGATCAATCTTGAGGAATTTTCAAAAATTCTGATAGTGCTACTGTCCCTAATAAAGGTTGAGTACATATATTGTTTCCATAGATTTGATTGAGCAACCAAACAGGTTTAGAATTTTTAAAACTATTATAGAAATGTTATAAGGCAATGTTTAAGCTCTCCTAAAAAAATTTTGGATCATGATCACACTCAAGCAAATTTATAAAATTCTAACAATGTTACCATCTCATTTATATTATTTCTATTTTTTATTTTTAAAGATAACAAATGAAGTTAAATTCTTTTGAAAAATTTTTATGTATGATTCTAGACTACTAAAAATGTTACTATAAACTTTTCATAGTATTTTCACACTTGTACATTTTTATAAAAATCTGATAATACTTCTAGTATTTTATAAAACATCTCAAAATTTCAGTTTTTCAAAAAAAATTCATGGTAGATGACATTCTTAAGAGGTATTATCCAAAATTCGGTCCAAAAAACTTAAAATCCAATCAAAATACCCAAAATTTTGGTGAAATTTCTGAAATCACTATAGCAATTTGATTTTTTTTCAATTTTTTATTCATTGGGATTTATAATCTCGTCTCCGGCTGAAATTTTAAGTGAAATCCATCCATATGCCCGCATTCAATTGACAATGCCGACGTCAACGAATATCTCCAATGACAACAGTCGGTGTATGACGTGGTCCATGTAAGTTAAAATAAAAATAAGAGTTTAAATAAATTTAGAAAAACTAAGATTTTAAATAAAATAAAATAAAAAGAATTCAAAATAAAAATTAAAAGGAAATTAGCTATGTAATTTTCATAAAAACTCTAAATTTAAACAACCACATAGCTAGAAGTAAGAATAAAAATTAGTAGTTACATTTCTACATGAATTCTAACATGAAATTGAAATTTGAAATTCAAAATTTATAATTTAGACTAAAGAAAGAGTCCAAGTCAAATACAAAAAATAGCATAAATTTGAAAGGAAAATTTGCGGCTGGATTTATGTACGGATTCCAACCTAAAGCTAAAAAGGAAAGTCTATAAGAAGTATAATCCAAAAATATGCAAATTCAAAATAAATATCAAAGGAAATTAACTATTTTTTATTTCCAAACTAAGTGAAAAAAAATTAAAATGTGATTTTATCCAAATTAAAATTTTGGAAATATGCTAATTCGAGAAAAAATAAGTTAATGAATTTTGTTTGTATATATGAAAATTGGGAATCAAAATCTATGTATAATAAAGGTCGATGATAGGTGGTTTGCAATTGCTAAGAAAAAAAGAGAATGTGCATGAAATTCTAAAAAAACAAAACAGTATGGCCCTTTATTTTTTGGACCATCATGGAATGGAGGGATTGTGAGGGTGATACATCGATATGTGTTTATTCGGTTGTTTTGATATAAGCTATGTAATGAATATTATAAGCATGTAGTATAGACAAAACAATAAAGCAACAATGAAAGAAAGAAATGATTATGATATAAATGAAAAATGTCATGCTATTATATATGGCAACATATCCTGTGCACACATGCTTCCTGTGTACACATTGTGCACACTAACTAATAAAAGTCATGAAAAATCCTGAAAAAAATTGTAGATGTACTTCATAGATTACTCTACCTATGTATGAAGTTTCAATATCAAATTCATTATATATCAAGAGTTACAAAAGAAAATTCGACAAGTTCAAAACTATTTGAACTCTTGATATATAATGAATTTGAATGCTAGAACCTAAATTTTTTACATAGGTAGAGTAATCTATGAAATACATCTACAATTTTTTAGAATTTTTATGACTTTTATTAGTTGGTGTGTACTGTGTATATCTAAAACCCTGTGTATACAGGATATGTTGCCATTATATATTTACTATTTTATTGTGTAAGTATTTGAAGAAGAAAGTTTAGTCAATGTGACAAGTATTGAAAAACAGAACAAGTATTTTCTCTCTTATAATGATATTAAGCACCACTGGTGCACACCCAACATAAATTTTCTAGCTCCGCCACTACTTATAATATACAATATTAAAATATCATATATGGAGTTATGCATCGATCTATTTTTCAAAAAACAAAATTACATAAGCATAGCCGAGTTATTTAAATATAATTTAAGAATGATACCCACACACTTGCACAGGCCACCTCGCTAGTTCAGTTTTGAAGGTCGTTAATTTACAACATGAATTTCTCGCCAACAAAAATTGCAACATCCCTTTGTTAAAAACTTTTGATCATCATTAATTGATCACCGCTAGCCAAAGGGGATTAATGTGCACGGGGCAGAGTCAGCCATGGTCCAAGCCTCGGGTCAGGATGTTGATGTTGGACCATTTCCCTAGTGGATCAACTCCCTGGGCCAACTTTCTCCGAACTTTTTGATCTCTAACTTTAGGCCACGACCTGGGTGGCCTGAGATCTGTCTCCACCACTAAATATGCATACATAACTCGAAAATAAATCACCATGTGTAATTATATATGTATTCAATATTTATTCAACCTCTATATGACAATCACTAATCTTGCCCCCTAGATGCATACTACAATTAATTTCCCTACATATAAGTCCCGGCCTGTTCATAGTTACGCAGCTGTAAGCATCCACGCCGCCGGTCGATCACATTCGATCAGTGGTCTCAGTACGTCCAGTCCTGCGGCAGCGCGAGGAGCTCGCAGCCTTGAAATGCAGCAGCAATGGCTCTCTGCTGCTCCATTGCTGCCGCCATTGCATGCTGCTGCCGCTGCTTCATCATCATGGCAATGGCCGCCTCCTTCCGCAGAAGCCGCGGTGGTTTCGCACCTGCAGGAATGTTAATCTGTTGAGACTACTAGTGCTTGGGAGATCATTTGGATCGGGAAGGAAACTAATTAATTGTGGCGCGCGGAAACACGGCCGCATGCAGCAACGCTTACCATTCCTGGGAGAATTGGACGCCCTGGCCTGGTACACCTCAGCACGCGGAAAGAACACGCCGGTGCCGGTGCTGCCGTGGCGCGTCGCCGCTGGCGAGCTAGTGGCGGCGCACGGTGCGGTCGGCGCAAACCTCCGCGCGCGCTGCATGGCGCCGGCCGAACGAAGAACAGCATTGCTCTTCCCAAAGCCCGGCGCATTGCGATCAGCCGTTCCGAAATCCTGGCCGTCGTACGAATTAGTGGCCCTCGCCGGAGGAGACTGGTGCTGGGATTTCAGGCCGGCGAGGCCGAGGACGCCGACGAGGTGCGCGGCAAGTTCCTCCACTACGGCATGGTTGCGGCGGGCAGCCGAGCCTGAGGGCGCGGCGTCGACAATGCCGATTTCGGCGAAGATCTCCGGCGGCAACAGCCGGCGGACAACATCGTCCAGCTCCTGCGCGTGGAAGTCGGCCATTGCTCGTGCCTTACGGGGAGGTAGAGGGAGCGAGAGAGAGCTCAGAGAGAGGGGATGTGGTTGCACGTAGCGGGCATGGGGGGGAGTGGAGATCGAGGCCGGACTGGACATGCGGGGATTTTATACCGCGGATGAGAAATTTAACCTCCTCGTTTCCCACGTTCTCCTTCAGTTCCGGGTAACTGCGGCTCTTCGATCGTGCTTCTGTCGGTGAAAAATGTGGTCCATCTATCTTTAGGAATTTACATTCTTAGGTCTTTTCGTGTGTTGTCAAAGTAGTTTTGTAGTGATTGCCGCATTCTAAACGTGAAGTGCTCTACAATTAACGTTAAAACTAAAAACATGTATAATAGTGGAGATAACTATTGTTTATATACTTTTTTTTATTATCAAAAGATAAAACTAAAAACAGTTTAGATAATATATGGTATCTTAAAGTTGTCTCTGCGAGATTCTACGGACTTTTAGTTATAGTATGAAAAAGTGTTTATTATAGATAATAATCCACTTGAAACTTCATACATAGGTAGAATAAATGGTGTTTTATCCTCTATATATGATCGCACGAAAACCCTGTGTGCATAGGATACGCTGTTCTTAAAGATGTCTCTTCACGATCTTTTAGTTATAGTATGAAAAGGTGTTTAGTAGATAATGATCCACATAATGGTGTTTTATCCCGCTATTATATCTCTTTTCTATCTTCTTCTTCCTCTCTCTCTCTCTTTCATATCAGCAAAAAAACTTACGTGATCAATGAAGCTTATAGATAGCTTACATTGCACTATTGTACACAAGGATTCAAATTTCGTTTGGGGAAAAATACCGGGCATGGCTGAAATCCGAAATTTTGACAAAATTTTGATATTTTGGATAAATTTTGCTTAAAATTAAAAAAAAAACAAAATTCAAATTCGGTCCATTTGCAACCGAAAAGATCCAAATTACGGTGAAATTTCGGGTGAAATTGCCGAAAATTTGGCTATTTTGCACCGGCTGAAAAATGGGTCAAACAATGACAAAAAAATTTTAATTTTTTTTGAAGAGTCCTTACATATTGGTAATATTTCCATAAAAAATTCACACTATTATCAAATCTGAGGAATTTTTAAAAATTCAAATATTGCTACTGTCCTGATAAAACACTGACCAACAAGTTTGAACCAAATGAAAATTAGAACAAACGAGATTATAAAATTTTGAAATTTTTTATGGATAGTCATGACATATCTATAATATTCTCATAAAATTTTCGTATGATGGTCAAGATGTCTAAGTTTTTAAAAATTCAAACAGTGCTACTGTTCTCTTAAAAGCCTTACCACCAAACTTGAACGAAATGAAAAATTATTCAAACCATGTTATAAAATTTTGAAATTTTTTGTGAATGGTAATGATATAGTGTTAATGGTTATATAAAAGTTTTAGATGATTATCATACTTAAATAATTTAAAAAAATTCTGACAGTGCTACATCCTGATAAAAGACCGATGATCAATACATAGATTTGCTTTAAAAATAAAAAAGGTTTAAAATTTTTGAAAATTTTACAGAAGGGTGATAAGGAAATGTTTAAGATATCATAAAAATTTGAATCATGATCACACTCCAGTGAATTTATAAAATTCTTACAAGGCACAATACTATTTATGTTCTTTTCCTTTTTGATTTTTGAAATATAATATAACAAATGAAGTTCAATGAATACATTGATTTGATTGAGTAAATAAAAATGTTAAATTTTTTGAAAATTTTATATAATGGTACTGAGGCAATTCTTAATCTCTCATAAAACGTTTAGATAATGATCACATTCGAGAAAATTTATAAAATTCTAATAAGGTTATTGTCCCAATTATGTTTATTTTGGGTTTGATTTTTAAAGATAGCAAATGAAGTTCAATTATTTTTAAAAATTTTCTAAATTATCCTACACTACTAAAGATTGTAACATAAATTTTAGATCATTATTAAGCATATATAATTTTATAAAAATCTGAAAGTATTTCTACCTAAATTTTAAAATGTCTTAAAAATTCAGTTTTTCAACAAATTTTCATAGAAGATGACTTTCTTAAGGGTTATTGGAGTAAATCTGGTCAAATCCGGCCCAAAAAGTTTGAAAACCGTCCAAAAATCCTGAATTTGAAAAAAATGAAATTTCGGTGGTTACTGTAGCAATATCTTTTTTTTTTAAATCTGGCTAATAGTTTGGATTTTGTGGTGACCCGAAATCTAAAATTTTGACAAAAATTCAATGAAATTCGTATCCCTGATTGTACATGCCCTAACTAGGGCGATTCGGGTGTCTCGTGGATCCAAGAAGAGGTAGGCTTTTCCTATCTCTAGGCCATGTCCGAAACCGTGCGTGCGTGATTTAGGTCACTAACACATCTGTGTCATTTTGTGTTTAAGCTCTTCTATACTGATTTACTTTGTTTTCGTAGGATATCTATTATATTATATATTAAAAGCTTATGAGAGTTGCTAAGAAATTATATTATTATTATTATTATTATATTAAAA
This sequence comes from Guadua angustifolia, assembly GCA_036346375.1. Classification (NCBI taxonomy): domain Eukaryota; kingdom Viridiplantae; phylum Streptophyta; class Magnoliopsida; order Poales; family Poaceae; genus Guadua; species Guadua angustifolia. Next base: position 9,681 of record JAYEVE010000098.1, read on the forward strand.
GCTCATGAGAGTTGCTAAGAAAAAAGAGAAATAGATTAGAAATTCTCACAAAAAAACAGAACATCTGACCCTTAATCTAGCAGATGATAAATAAGTTGAGCTATAGTAGCCATTGGATATTATTATTTAGTTGCTAAGAAAAAAAGAGAAATAGGCTAGAAATTCCCACAAAAAGCAAAACATCTGGCTCTTAATCTGGCGGATGATAAATAAGTTGTGCTATAGTAACTATTGGATATTATTATTTAAAGAAAAAAATCTAACTGTCTATTTAGCGGAACTAAGTTATAATGTCTTAGATTAAAATAGAGAGTCTATGCATAGTATAATAAAACAATAATAGAATTCGGATAATGGATTGGCGTACGTACGACATCAGGATGACGACGAGCTTGCCCCTGTGTCTTCCTCCTTCCTCGGTCTTGCTCTTGCACGACCCCACGAAACTCTGCACGAACCCAACCCCATCAGGTCACCCTCTGGCCTCTCAAGGATAACGTACGTACGGTACTCTTCGGTGGGCTATGGGCTATGGCAACGTTTCTGCTAAAATTTAAGGGTCATCGGTGGAAGCTGCTTGCTCCTGTCATGACAGTGGTTGGTTTGAACGGAATTGTTGGTCTGATACTGATAGCTTCGTGCTCCTACTCTTCTCTTCCGCCAACAAGGATTTGCAGTTATATTTAACACCCATACATAAGTAAATTCAGAATAAAAATTATATAAAAATTAGCAGTGTATATATATACATCCTTGAGAAAACTATGGCAAAGGGTATATAGATAAGGGGTCAAAATTCTATAGATAAGAAACGAGTATATATACATCTAATGCTACTATTTTATATTTCTTGTTAGAAAATAAAATTATTCAATTTTTCTAGTTTCTATTTTAATGGTCATTCTATCTAGGGTTTATCCTACAATCAATATAGCTATTAATAAGCAATTTAGGGGGTTTATCTTGCAGTCAGTATGGCTCTTATAACAACTGAAACGGCCATCCTTTTTGTACGAAATACCAAGAAAAATGATCTATGTGTATACAATACTAGTCCTATAATCAGAAGCTAGTACGCACATTTACAACATTAATAGCATATCCATACACAATATTATTATTGCCAAAGTTATTTGTACAATGTAGTATTACAATTCAGAGTAAATTGCAACGAAAAGAAGCAAAAGTCTTATAGTGTGCCCATCCAACCTCAGGCAACTGACAGGGTATAATACCTAGAAAGTTGCATCATCAAAGTTCCCATATCCTGCAACAAAGTATGTATATATCTTTGGGGGACTTTTCTTCAACTAAACCAACAAATAAATTAAATAAGGGTAAGTGCTTTCGTACTCAGCAAGACTTAAGGTGTATCGCAAAAATGCAATAAATGCAGGCTATGTCAAAGGAGACTTCTACGGTTATTGTGGCGACCCACATAATTAACCCCTGGTAACAATTGTCACCTAGAGTTAACTACACGGATCTCAGCATAGTAACTAGCAAAACATCGGCATTCCGATGCTTTATTAGTTACTACCCCGTATACAAAGTATTGCAGCAGAACAATAATTAGAGACAGATACAAATGGAAGCTTTATTTCATTCCATTAGCCATCGCAGGCGATCTTCATACCTTAGCTTACATGGGTTCTACTACAGCTGTAATAAATCTTATAACCCCTTAACTCCTGAAGATCTGCTCCTGCACACAGATCTCTACCCTGGCCTCGTGGGATTGTCCATAGGATTCACTTTCTAAGCAAGGGGGAGTTAAGCAAGGGTGAGTACTAGGTACTCAGCAAGCAATAACAATAATGAATGCAGCAATGAGTTTCCAAATAACCCAATTCTTATCCAACTCCTCATACATACCTTTCTCTTCCCAAAATGCATTTCATAACAAAATCAACTTTAGTTTTAAAGGTTACAAGTTTTAAATTACAAAAGACACTACTAATAGTGAGTATGACTTCTGTAGTCTCCAATCCAAAAGACTAGCTTGAATTCAAGATTTTACCCTACGCAGATTTGTACCACTTTACCCATAGTGACACCCACAAGAGATGCCCCAGAACGTTTATCCTATTCCAGTATTAGTTCTCCACCCTGCACTGAGTATGGGGCTCACCTTCTCAGGTTATTCTCAGGTTACCCCACCTCTGGATACAGTTTGTACTCTAGCAACCTGCCAGCAGTACCCACCAGGCTTCAAATATACCGCCCTTAAATCAAATTTCTCTCACAATCCCCCTGGGTTATACCGGCATTTCCCAGCACGACTATACATTCTTACCCATTGTGGAGAAACTACTACCATCCTAAGACAACCTTTTCTGACCAATTTCATACAACGTGGTTGGCACCAAATTTACAGCTCATTGCCCAATATTAGATTGTTCTTAACCTTATATGCTAGCCTATTGTAGAGGACCCCACCGGCGAACACCTTCTCATTGGTGTCCTCTACCTACCCATATTAAATATACACCCACAGCTCCATTCGTTGGATGAGCCAAAATTATACAGACATCATATTATAAATCCATTCATTAACCATACACATTCCCATCAAACCATCCATCCATTCATTTCCAACCTTTACCAAATCACCCATTCACATAACCCACACCTTCTAATTTATATTTTTCATTTCCAAATGTAAATTTTTAATGCAGTGATGGAAGTAATTTAGAAAGCAGTTGTCGGCGTATTTCGCCAGCAGTTATTCTCCCCAGACGGAGTCCGGGGTTAGATAGAGGGGGTCTTCGTGGAAGGACACCTACGGGCTCTCCCGAGGGATCCACACAGACAAGAATCCAAGAATACGCCGATATACCCAGGTTCGGGCCCCCGGTGTGGGTAACAGCCCTACGTCATGCTTCTGCTCTTATTAATGTGTTTTGAGTGGATTACAAACGCACGATCTACCCTCTATCTCCTTCTCTCTGGGTTTCTTCTTGAGTTCTCTCAGTGCTCTTCCCGTTCTCGTTCTTTCGTTCGAGTCATTTTTCTCCGCCCCCCTCTCCCATGCACCGAACCCCTCTTATATAGGCCGGGCTGGCTCGGGCATGTGATATGGATGACATCATACTGATTACACTCCATTTATTACATCAGTAGCTGTAGCACCATCCCCTGGCCTCATTCTTTGCACCATCGTCCAACTCCGCTCGGTTCGCCCGGGAAGTGACTTGTATGCGAAGGGTTAGGTGCAGGACGACAGAGGGAGAAGCTATCGTGCCGTCAACAGAGCCATGCACATTCAATGGTTCTAACATGGTGTGTCGGGGGAGAAGACTTCGAGGCGAAGCTCCCCCATTCCTTCGATGTACGCCTCCACGCCTAATCGACAGCGGACCCCCGAGTACCTTCTAACTCCGTCGGCCGACCACGTAGCCCGGCCACTCGGCGTCGAGGCTCGATCGCCTTTGCTCGCTCGCCAGTCGCCACGCCTGGCGATCGCTCGGCGTTAGGGCGCTCGCCCAGTCGCCCTGCTGCCTGATCGCTGGCGTCGGGGCTCGATCGTTCACCGCTTTCGCTAAGGCATCACGCCGACACTCGTGGCCCCTCCTAGCTGTGGCGGAGAGGGTACCCTGGCGTAAAGTATGTCGACAGTAGCCCCCGGGCCCGTCCTGGAGCGTGCGCCAACCCTTTCAGACCTCTTTAATGCTGACGTGCTCCCGGACGGGTCCACCACTCCTGCTCATGCAACCCCTGAAGTCCTCTCCGCTTCCGCCGCCTTCTCTAGGGACCCGAAGCATTGCGCACTTTCACCTTTTCACGAACCGCCAGCGCGAGAGATCTATTAATACGCGCACCCACGACCGGCAGTTCACGCTCTTTTCGACTCCTTCGTCTTCTTTCCTTGCCCCTTCAACTTCCTTGTCCCAAGACCTTGCTCCGTTCGAATGGCGCAGCCTTATCCTGCTTCAACCGTTGACAAGGTGAGGGCAATGAGGCTCTCCCGGACCGCCGCCGAGGGTTCCCTTCGCTTACGCCATGGAACCCCCGCGCCGCGGTGTGAAGCCGGAGAGATCATCGTCTTCTCCTGGGCGCTGCTTGCGGGCCTGGTCCCGCCTTTCTCTGAGTTCTTCCTTACCGTCCTTCACTTCTATAAGGTCCACCATCTTCATCTCACCCCCAACTCCGTTCTCATTCTCTCCACCTTTACTTACCTTTGCGAAATGTTCGTTAGGGTAATGCCCAATCTCCCCCTCTTTCGCTTCTTCTATACTCTCCACGGCTCCACGGATAGTGGAGTCGCGGGGAGCTGCCACTTTCGTCTTCGTGACAGATCGGCCTCCCGCTACATCCCCTTCCAGACGAAGACCAATTGGAAGGCGTGGCGAAAAGACTGTCTGTATGCCGGCGACGATAGCGGCCTCGATGCCCAAGAGATGCCCTCTGCACCGGCAGAGGCCAACGAGAACTAGGGCTCGCCCATCAAGGAGACGGCGGAGCTCCAGACAATGGTGGCCCGCATCAACCGGCTGCGGGACTCCGGGCTGGCCAGGGCATTGGTGGTCCGAGACTTCGTGACCTGGAGGATCAGCCCCCTACGCCGGCGCGCCCGACCAGCGTGGCAGTATACGGGTGACGACGACATGACCAAAACTCACCCGGGTCGTAAGTTTCTGTTCCCCTTTTTCTTTGATCTTTCGTGGTCGCCATCAATCGGTAACCTTTTCTCTTTCTCCAGGCGCAGGGAATTTGGATGCCCCTTCTATCGCCAAGTGGCTGGGCGGGCTGCTCCCGCCAACGCCAAGTGGTTCGGACTTCCCGGCCGAAGCCCGACCACTATGCGATCTGGAGTTCGCGGAGCGTCTCCGGATCGTCAAACCACTCCCAAAGAATGGACTCCACAGGCTTGCGGCGTGCGCCCATGAGCCCTCGACAATCAAGGACCCCACCCCTGGGCGGCGGGAAGCGGCAGCGGCCATCCTCCTCGGACGCCTCGAGTGCAAACCCAAAGAGGCCCCGCACCGACGACCGAACAGCCGCCCCCTCCAGTTCCATCGTGGCTCCGAGCACGACTAGAACGGGGTCTTCATCCGCCGCGGCGACATCCTCCGCTCTTGCCCCAGCGCCCACTCCATCTGCATCGACTCCATCAGCACCGACTCCACCGGCACCGGGAGCCCTCCCCACTGCCTTGTAGGGAGGGCTTAATCTACCGGCGTCCTCCTTCAGCTTCCTGGTGCTTCCCAGAACGACCCCCCTTGGCGCTTCGCACAGCCGGGCGCCCGCCAAGACAGCGGGAGATCCTGTCCGTGAACCATCCGCCACTCCCGAAGTGGTTCCTACGGACGTCGTCGGCGCCGGCGCCGATACCTCCACCCACTCGCACCGAAGCGCCCCGCTTCGCCTCTCGGTGGCAAAGATCGTCATTGAACTTGGCAGCGCAGCATGCTTCCTGGCGCCTCATGGCGGCCACCCAAAGAAGAGGCGCAGATGACCCAAATAGATGGGGCTGCTGCATGAGAGCTAGCACAGAGAGGGAGAGAGGGCGCCTGCTAGCTCAAATGAAGACAATTGCGCGCTCGTTGCACAATCTCACCGCTCATTCTCATACTGCCACAATCAGTATGGTTAGGAGCCTATGGCCCCTAGGATTGGAGCCGAGCGATCCGCTGGAGCCTTCAGCGATGCAGTACGTCCTTTGCGTCACCCGCGTTGCTGAAGCTCTCGCTGGCTTGCCCGCCCCCTTGTCCGCCCGCTCCCCCCGAGAAGGGCGGGAGGTCGCAGCCGCCACAGCGGGGTACGTGCTGGCCTGCTACGCCAGCCGCGATGTCTCCTTGGACGCCATGTCCACCGTGGCCAGAATCGAAGGCGACGAGGCCCAGGCGCAAGCTCGCGTGCACGAAGCCTCAAAGTACGTGGCTGGGCTGATGAAGTTGGAGGACCCAGCCCTTGACGTTGCGATGGCGGAGGAGGAGGCGGGGGACGACACCGGACACATCCAAGTCGTCAACGACGAATGATGGCCCGGGCGTCCCTTCTTGTTTTCTTTGTTCATTTCTTTTTTTTCTATAGCCATGTACATACACCCTTTAGCAAACTTAATGAAATTATCATCCTTTGCGTTTATCTAAATGCCTGTTTGCGCGTGTTTGCCCACGTCTGCTCGACCAAACCACCGGGCAACCAGCCCCTGGCCTTGCCATGATGTGGGTCCGGAGGCTTAGACTAGGTCGATGCTCTGGCACTTTCCCTATACTCGCACGCAACCACTACAAACACGAGCAGAAGTTACGCAAGACACGCAGGGAATAGACCAAAAGAGCACAAGTCCCCGTGCGTGTGGTTGTCACTATCCCATTGCCTTTCGGAACTTAAAACCTTGCGATCTCTCGGAACCTAACCACGACGCTGCGTGGCAAGGCAGTAGGTCCCCAGGAGTGGTTTTGGGCCAGCGGTGCTCGCGGTGACAACCCAGGGTGTACTAGCCGCATTGAACACTATACCAAACTTGACCCCCAGTGGTCGTCCTGCTCGCCGACGAAGTTACTGGTGTTATCTTGCTTATCGACAATGGGCCGCCGAGCTACCGGTACCCATGACAACCACATAAAATGCGACCCACCAGGGCATAAGCGGGAAGAACAAGAAAGACAGACTGAGAGCCCATAAGGCAAATAACTTAACTTATCATCGGCCATCGCCGATCAGCTAATGGAGGGAGAGCCCATTTTTCGGCTGATCGGAGCAACCTGCCGAGCACTTACAGTTCTCAGGGGTAGAACTTCTGTAACATTTCCAAGTTCTAGGAGTTTGCCAGTTCTTGGCCGTTCTCAGTGGCCAACCGGACCGCCCCAGGTAGAGAGACTGAGACCACCTTAAAGGGGCCCTCCCACAGGGGAGACAACTTGTTGCGATCGGCCTACGCCTGAATTCTGCGCAAGATGAGGTCGCCCACTGCCAGTGCTCTCTTATGGACTCGGGTGGCATCGTACCGCCTGAGGCTCTGCTAGTACCGAGCAGCACGCAAAGCTACCCGATCGCACACCTCCTCCAGAAGGTTGACTTCTTCTCGGCGCTGGTCTTCTTGGCCCTCCTCACTGAACGTCGAAACGCGTGGGGAGCCTAACGATAGCTCGGACGGGAGGACAGCTTCCGCCCCATAGACCAGGAAGAAAGGTGTCTCTCCCGTCGCCCGGCTGGGGGTGGTTGAAAGCATATAGGCCCCCAAATTTCGGTTGAGTTTTGGTAATTGATAACAATAAAGTTTAAAGTGCTAATGTCCTTGAATTGAGTGTTTTTGAGTATAGGTTGATTCAAGACGCAATGGACAAAAGAGCATCGACTCAAAAATAGAAGATCAATGCGGTAAGGCAAGATGACCAAGGTATAAAAGATAAAGACCTTTTTCTTAGCTTTTACCGATCTCGGCGGTTGAAGAAGAAAAGATCGGATTGCTAGAATAAGTGTCGTACTATTAAGAGGGGTCATTGTCATAAGTTTGATGTCGAGAAAACTGTCAAAGCTCAAATTATATTAAACTAGACATCTAAGGAATTAATGGTTTAAAAAATGAAATCAAAAGAAAATAAAAATTGCATTTTGATGCATATGGGCGGTATCACGCTGGGCCTGCGGTAGTACCGGCCTACGGTGCTACCACACCCCTCGCGGTACCTTTTTCCAGTACAGGTGTTTTTGCCCCTTGATCGTGCGGTATGACCGGACAGCATGCGATACTACCGGCGAGCGGTAGTACCGCACCCTCTGCGGTAGTACCGGCCAAGTGACCAACGGTCACTGACCAGGCATTAATTGCTCCACAGTGATCGTTGGGCATAGAGGAGCGGTAGTACCGGCCAAGGGGGCGGTACTACCGACCTCTCAGCACGATTTTGGGTAACTTTTAAGCAACGGTTACATTTGATTGATGAGGGCTATAAATACCCCCTCACCTGCATTCAAGGGCATTCTTTGGACCTCATTGAATATATTTGAGCTCTTGTTAGTCTCCCAAACTCTTGAAGCTTCAAAATTCATACATAAAGAGAGTTAGGAGAAAATTGAATGGAGCATTTAGTGTTGAGCCTTAGACACTCAATTTCGACCTCAAGCAAGTGTCAATACTCATTACTCTTGGAGGTTGCCACCTCCTAGACGGATTGGAGGCGGGAAATCGGTGATCTTCACGAAGAAGATTGTGTGAAGGTCCGATCGTTGTGAAGGCAAGGAGCTCGCCTACCCGAAGTGGGGAAGAGCTACCACGAGTGATCGAGGAAGCCTCAAGCAAGTGGAGATGGCTTGAAGAAGTTCAAGCCACCTCAACGTGGAGTAGGGGAGACCGGTAAGTCTCCGAGACCACGGGATAAAATTCGCGTGTTCATCCTTTGTGGTTTGCATTAATTTTCTTTCTTGTGTAATTCTTCAATTCTAGCAAATTGATTATCTTGCTTACATTAGTTAAGTGGTTAGATTACTTGAGTAGAAGAAATATTTTGGTGATCACTAGAACTGCTTGATATTAAAAGTGCTAAAAATGTCATACACGCTTAGAAATCCTAAAACTTGATTTTAGCGTGAAAAATTTAAAAACCTCCTATTCACCCTCCTCTAGTTAGTTATCCTTGATCCTATAAGTGGTATCAGAGCTTGGACTCTTTATTATGGTTTTACCGCCTAAAGAGTAAGGATGGCTAGTGATGGGGTGTCAATAGGCAAGGCGCCAATTTTCGATGGCACAAATTATGCATATTGGAAAATTCGCATGACCGTTTATCTTAAGGCCATGAGCCCAAGCATATGGAGAATTGTAGATGAGGGTTTCGCTCCGAGAACCAATCGTCCACTTACAATGGAACAAGAAGAGCGAAACACTCATCTCAATGCTCAAGCTATGAACACACTTTTTTGTGCTTTAAATGCGGATGAGTTCAATCAAGTGAGCAATCTTGAAACCGCTCATGAGATTTGAACAACCCTCTCGAAAATTCATGAGGGCACATCCTCGGTCAAAGAAGCCACATTGCATATACTTCGGATCAAATATGAGAGTTTTCTTATGTTACCCTATGAAAACATTAATGAAATGTACTCACGGCTAAATAACATAGTAAATGAGCTCAAAGACCTTGGAGCATCACTAACTGATTTTGATATTGTTCGAAAGATGCTTAGGGCCCATCTGGAGAAGTACAAGACCTTGGTGACGTTATTCCTCAACTTACCGGAATTGTCGAGAATGACGCCCACCGGACTTCTTGAAAATCTCATCACAAATGAGCTTTACAAGAAGGATAAGGAAGAGCTATTGGAACAAAGCTCCTCGAAAAAGAAGAATATCGCCTTTAAGGCAAAGGCGAAATCAAGTGATGAGGGGCTGGAGGGCACCGAAGATGAAGATACCGAGGAGGATATGGCACTCCTCGTAAGAAGAATGAAAAAGTTCATGAAAAGGCGCTCAAGCTCAGGTGGTTCTCAAAGGTTCAAGAAAGGGCAACACTCTAGCACGAACCAGTATGCAAATATCCGGTGCTATGAGTGTGATGAAAAAGGGCACATTGCCTCTCATTGTCCTAAGAAGAAGGATGGCAAAAATAAGTTGCCCAAGAAGAAAAAGTTCTTTCAAGGGAAGAAGAAGCTCTTCAAAAAGCTTCAAAGAGATGGCAAAGACGAAGCTCACATTGGAGAGTGGGATTCCGAGCAGGAGTACTCGGACTCCGACTCATCCGAGGAGAATACACCTTCTAAGAAGAAGGGCCTCGCCGGCATCGCCATCAAAGAAGCCTCATCATCATGCATCACTGCTCTATGTCTTATGGCTAAAGGAGATTTTAAGGTAAAATCAAATGATGATGATGAACCTTCATACGGTGAGCTAATGGATATACTTGAGGATTTAAATGAGTATCTTGTCAAAGAAAAGTCTAAATTTAAGGTTTTGAGAAAAGAATTTCTTTCTCTCAAAAATTCTTATGAAGAGCTAAAGGATGCTCATGAGATTCTTCTTGCCAAGGATCATTCAAAATCCACAACAGCTATAGGTATCGAATGCAATATTCTTGATGATTTACCTAGACTAGAAGTTGATTCATATCATGTAGCAAAATCAAGCATAGCAACTTCATGTGATGATTTGGTAAATATGTCATGTTCTAATGAAAGCTTATGTCATGAAAATTTGATTGTTGAAAACGTTGAGCTTAAAGAACAAGTGAACAAACTAAATAAAAGTTTAGATAGATGCTTTAAAGGCAAGGATAACCTAAATAAAATTTTGAATAGTCAAAAATGTTCTTACAACAAAGAAGGATTAGGGTATGTTCCTAAAAAGAACAAGAAATTAAGTAACAAGGCTCCTCGCTTTGTGAAATCAAATGGTAAATTTTGTTACAAATGTCATGATGTAGGACATTTAGCAAATGATTGTTCTTTGAGTAAAGCATCTAAAGAAAATATTCATGATTCTTGCTATATACTCAAAAGGGATAAGAATGGTAAAGTATTTGCTAAATTTGTTGGGATCCCGATAATTGGCCAAAGAAAGAAAGCCGTTTGGGTTCCCAAAACCATGGTTACTAACCTCCAAGGACCCAAACAAATTTGGGTACCTAAAAGAATTTGATTTTCTTTTGTAGGTGAACTACAAGACTAGTGGACGACATTGGGTGTTGGATATCGGGTGTACCCAACACATGACCGGGGACCGGAAGATGTTCACCACATTTGAGTCGGGAAGTGGACAACATGACAAGATCACTTTTGGCGATAATAGCAAAGGAAAGGTATTGGGTTTGGTTAAAATTGCTATATCAAGCGACCTTTCAATTTCTAATGTATCCTTAGTTGAAACATTAAATTTTAACTTGCTATCCATTGCAAAAAAATATGTGAACTAGGTCTTGTTTGTAACTTATCTAAAAATAGCGTTGCTATTTCTAGAGAAAATGATAACTCTTTAGTATTCAAAGGATTTAGGTTTGGAAATTTGTATTTGGTTGACTTCACCTCAAACGATTCATGTCTTTAAACGTGCTTAATGGCAAAAACCTCTTTAGGATGGTTATGGCATAGAAGACTAGCTCATGTTGGGATGATTCAACTTAAAAAGCTTTTCAAAAATGATTTAGTTGTGGGCTTGAAAGATGTGAAATTTGAGAAAAATAGACTTTGTAGTGCTTGTCAAGCCGACAAGCAAGTGGCTAGTTCTCATCCTTCAAAAAGTATCATGTCCACATCTAGACCATTAGAGCTCTTACATATGAATTTGTTTGGCCCGACAACCTATAAGAGCATTGGGGGTAATTCTTATTGTTTAGTTATCATTGACGATTATTCAAGATATACATGGGTATTCTTCTTGGATGACAAATCCGAAGCCTCCGAAATTTTCAAAAGATTTGCAAAAAGGGCTCAAAATGAGTTTGATTTTAAAATAAAGAAAATTCGTAGTGATAATGGTTCCGAGTTCAAAAATACAAGAATTAAAGATTATTGTGATGAACTCGGAATAAAGTACGAACTTTCCGCAACCTACACTCCGGAACAAAATGGAGTTGTAGAACGAAAAAATCGAACACTAATTGAAATGGCAAGAACAATGCTTGATGAATATGGCACTTCCGATAGTTTTTGGGCGGAAGCCATTAATACCGCTTGTCATGCAACAAATAGACTTTATTTGCATCGACTTTTGAAAAAGACCTCTTATGAGCTCCTTGTTGGAAGAAGGCTGAATATTTCCTATTTTCGAGTCTTTGGTTGTAAATGTTATATCTTGAAAAAGGGTGTTCGGCTTGCTAAATTTCAAAGTCGTTGTGATGAAAGTTTCTTGCTTGGTTATTCTTCGAATATTAAAGCCTATCGCGTTTTTAATAAAAATAAAGGTCTAGTAGAGGAAACTTATGATGTTGAATTTGATGAAACTAACGGCTCTCAAGAAGAGTGAGAAAATTTGGATGATGTAGGTGAAGAAGGATTAAGAGAAGCAATGAAAAATTTGACTCTTGGAGATGTGAAGCCGGAAGTAGACAAAGAGGATCAACCCTCATCCACTCAAGTCGAGTCTTCCACTTCCGTCACGCCAAGTCAAATTCAATCCATCGATGTATATGAGAAGGATAACGAGCAACAAGTTCAACCTCTACCTCAAAGAATTCATCATGGTCTCTCCAAAGATCATCCAATAAATCAAATATTAGGTGATGTGAGTAAGGGTGTTCAAACTCGATCTCGTGTTGCTTCTTTTTGTGTACATTATTCATTTGTGTCGTCATTTGAACCTACTCACGTAGATGAGGCTCCAGATGATCCGGATTGGGTAAATGCAATGCATGAAGAATTAAATAATTTTTCTGAAATGATGTTTGGACGTTAGTAGAAAGACTTAAAGAATATAATGTGATTGGCACAAAATGGGTCTTCTGAAATAAACTAGATGAAAATGGCATTGTTGTAAGGAATAAAGCTAGATTAGTGGCGCTGCTCGCTAAAGTTCGGTAAGAGTTAACATATAGTAATATTACCTAGTTCGTGAGCTATTCGAGCTCAGCTCGGTATCATACTGGAGCTCAGCTCGTTTGGAGCTTGAATCGAGCTGAGCTCAAGCAGCTCGCGAGCTTCGAGCTGTCTTTATAGCCTAAATTGGATTGTATTGGCTAGCAAATTTGTCAAGAATATTGAGGCTAGATGGCATGCATGCTGTTCAGTTTTCCGAATAGATGCAATTAATGTTGACCGGAAGATCAGCAAGCTTATATGTGCTTCAATTGCTGCATCACCAAGAACTCAAGGTAGAACACGCCCAGCTGGGACAAAAAGGCATACATGAAATGCGAAGATATTTCTTGTCATAGAGTTTTTACCATTTTTGAGAGGTACCATTTAATACCACCAAATTACCCTTAAATATTTGTATCCCTTTATACCTTCACCCTTCAAATTTTTTGTACCTCTTGATGCTTGCTTGATATAAATTTTGGTATATCTCTCTTAAGGATGGTAAAAAGACTCTAATTAACATAAAAAACTCATATATTTCATTACATGTGTCTCAATAATTACAAATGCTTGAAAAGATCGGGTGTGTGTGGAAGGAAAAATAAGTTGGACTTATGTTTTGGGGTCCGCATCTTGTTAATTTCGACGGAAGTATGGGTGGCCTTCTCTTTCTCGACCCCAAGTTGTAGGTACATCACGGTTGGCTCTACATAGTTCTTTCGATCCACCAAATAGATGCAAAACCAGTAAATTCACTAGTGGCAGCATGAACCCTTTTACGCTCAGAGAAGTTATAGCAAGAAAATTTTTGATCTACCGCCAACTCCCAATCTGGATAAACATCAGGATTATATGTGCCATCAAAAGGAAGCATGGTAAATTTCATTTTTGCCATAGAGTCATCACGTTCTTCCCTTTGATCACGCTGATTTCTAGCCATACCTTGTCTGTTATTGCGGAGTCGACGATAAGGTCGGCCGTTGTTCACATTTACCCTGTAATCGTCCTCGGTATCGGCGGCGTAGTTGTTCTCCTCTTGATCCACCCCGTTTAAAGGAGTAGGGACAGCTGGTGGAACGTCGCATTGGCCCAAAGCATGACCAGCGGCACCATTGTTTGGGGTAGCACCCTGAAGAAACTGTGCTAACTGTGCTTGAAGCTCAGTTAGAGGTGCCAATTGCGCCTGAATCGTATCAAGGGTGTCATGAGTTCGCATCTCGTGCTGATGGTGCATCCTATTGAAATGAGTGACTCAACTCCGTTCTTTGGGTGTGAGGAGGTCCTCACGTTCACTCCCACTACCGACGTTACTCCCATGATTGCTTGGAATACCTGCCATAGTTAGTAGAAACAAAGAAACTTCACATAGATATGAAAGCTCCTATGAACTATTAGGTTGTATGAAGTGGCAAGCCTCACACACACTCAAGCTTCTACCAAGTTCTTACAAGTCCTCAATGTGGCAAGCGATTGCAAATTCCGGAACCTGTGTGGTTAGAAGATGGTGGAGCTTGGATAGGCAATAATATGTAGCAAAGGAGGAATTAGTACCACTGAACCAAAGTAACCTGAAAAGTCGTTCAAAATCAGTACAGTGCTGGTCCTAGGCTAGACCGTGCTAGAGACACGAGCCTAATCACCAACGTTGCCACAGAGATGCAAGGAGAACGTCCTCAACACAAAGCAAGCTGCTAGGGCTCCTCCTTTTTTTTCTTTTATTTTTTTTGATTTTTTTGTGGGAGCCCTTAAACTGAATAATGGACTCAAAAGGACTCCAAACAACACTCACCACACATACTTTTTTTTGACCAGGGGTATAAAGGTAATTAAAAGATGGCGTGGATATAACCAAGGCTATTCCTACTATGCTGCTTTCATCTACATGGTTTGATCGACCTCCACCTTGGCTAGGACGATCACGCAGTTGGCCTTCTTGGCCTCTGGATTTAGTGTCATCATCTACATCAGTTCGGATACCGCCTTGGCCACCGCCTAGGCTCTTTAGGCATGGCACCTTCACCTCCAGCAGTTAGGCCGCCACCTTGGCCGTCTCCTAATGAGAACATCACCTCTTTTGATACAACCACGCCTACTACAACGAGCCAACGAGCCAATCCTACAATAGTCTAAGGACCGATGACTTGAGCTCGCGCACGATAGCTTAATCATCAGATGAATGCGTTCCTAAGCCTCCCTATAAGTGATAACCTGAATAGGATGCTATTTAATACTTGCGATGATTTGATTGTACTTGGGAACCATAGAGAAGGACCCTCGTGGACCAAAATTAGGCCAAAGATCAAGTTCAAGTCGGATTGGAAAGAGAAGTTCAAGTTCGAGTCCAGTTCGGCCTCGCCTCACCAACAGTGCTGACTTTAAATGAAACTTTCAATTCCAGAGATTTCTGGAGGCTCATGAGTACTCGTTAGAAAAATCTCGGAGTCTACTTTACAAAGGATCTGGCCTCACCTGAAAATTCCTTCAGATGCGTCCGAAAACTGCCAAAAACCACACATTACTTTTTTAGTCCGAGTCAAATTCTACTCAAAGTAGACTTTGTGCTTTGAATTTGAGTTGTATTAGATCTCTTATGCTATGGTCGACCCCCTCCTGCTCCCATAGTTGGGTTTTGTTTAGTTATGTCTAGCCTTTGCTACATACCGGTAATCACGCGTGTCGATTAGACTGCCTGCTTTATCGTTACAGAACCCCACTGTTTGTGATACTTTCAGATCTGATCTTAATACATATTTGCTAATTTAGTTAGTTGTTCTTCTTGTTCTTGCTATGTTCTTCGATTGTTTGCAGGAACAAAGACCTTCGTGGTCAGGTTGATCACGTCTCGGCGAGATCAATAACCATCTGGAGTTGGTGTATCGGTCATTAAGGCGCAACGTCCTGGACGGTTGTAGTCGGGCCATCAAAATCGATTCCTACAAAATCGATAGTTACCCTCCTCTCATCAAAAGATCGGGACCCCAATCCTTCTATTACTTCTAGAGCGGTATTTTGGGAAAGGGTTTAACACCACTTCACTCACACTGATCATCCATGTAGTTAGAGTTGTTATAATATATTTCTCTTATGGTTGGTGCTAGGTTTCAAATACTTCCTCTTATCTAATTAGCTATTGTAAGGAGTTTATGGTTGCATGGTGATATGTTGGATTGAGCTCATGTATGTTAAATTATTTATGTGATTCACTATGTGGTTACCATTTTGTTTTACCCCACTCACTAAGTATGATACTGTGGTTGTTATATGTTGTATTTGCTCTTCCTTGTTATTTATGCTTGAACGGTTATGTCATCATTATTATTATGTTGTTGTTGTGTTGTTTTGCTTTAATTGCGTAGAGGTCATGTTAAAATTTATCGACATTTGGGAAATAGGTCCCCGCCGAGCTTACTTATTGAATGAGGGAGCAACTAAAACCCCTTTCCTATGAAGGGTTTCCGTCCGAAGAATACTCTTAGACAATCAGAAAATGGGCACAGGGTTTATATTGGTTCGAGCCTCTTACGGAGGAGATAATAACCCTACGTCCAGTGGTTTTACTATAGCTATGAAATTCTTACAAAAGGGCTCGTGAATGTCAATGTGCTGTGTCTAGCTGTCGACTGATCTCGCCCCCTCTACCGATCTACTGGGGGGTTCTTATAGCTTACAGGATAATTGAAATAACTATAGCCGAATAAAGCGCCATTACGGCATTAACCGCAACTATAACTGCATCCTCAATTCCCGCCACGCTCCCATCGTGGGCATAATGGTTCTAGATCGTGGCGTAATGGTCTTAGATCGTGGCATAATTATTGCCACGTTGACATTATGGGGCGAACACAATCTTTTGATCATGCTCCGGAATTTCCCCCAGCTCTGACCGACCGCTGGGCACTCCCGAGCGAGCATACTCGGGGAATTATGTTACATACTCGGGGACGAGCTTGGGCATGGTCGGGGCGGACCCGCCAGCCGGACCATCCGAGGATCCTCCCTAGGGACACCATCTAAGGGCATGCAAGGTCGACCAAGACCGGCTACTAGGGTACAATAGTCTTTATAGAAAATTATCCAATCCCCGACAAAATTTTTTAGTAAGTTGTTAGTTTTGCTGTTTGTTGGTGTGTGAGGGTGTAACATTCTAGACACGGGGGTGCCGGAGTGTTACAGTTACTTAATATTCTTTTAGTTCTTACCTGCCATTTCATATCAAAATATCCAATGATTGCAGAACATATTAACATTTTGAAGAAATCTGCATGTCACTGAAACATCTAGGGTCCCATTCTTAGTCGAAATTTAGCTAAGTGTCCAATTTTATCATGACTTGGATTGTCAAAATTTAGCTTAGTGTCTAATTTTAGCATGACTTAGATAGCCCATATTTAGCTAAGTGTCCAATTTTACCATGACTTGGATAGCCGAAATTTAGCTAAGTATACAATTGTACCTTGACATGGAAAGCCCAAATTTAGCTAAGTGTCCAATTTTACCAGTCATGGTAAAATTGAACACTTTCTATTCGAGTCTGCTTCTCACATATGTTGAAGTGTTGACTAAAATCCTTTATTGTATTATGTTCATTACATCTTAATATAGTATTCTCATTATATTATCAAATTTAGACAGTATTTTGAATAATAAGGCATATTGTTCGATATTTTTATATAATATTTTTGTTTCAGAAGGCATGTCATCTAGTGTGACAAGGGCATATCATAGACGGTTCTATGCTAGAACAGTCTGTGATGAGCCCTCATCATAAAACGACTCTAGCCAAGAACCACCTGTGATGATCCCACATCACATACGGTTTTAGGTTAGAACCGTCTATGATGAGCCTACATTACAGACAGTTTTTGGATAAAATCATCTGTGATGTCAATTTTCACTGATGGTTCAAAAACCATCTGTAACTGACATTTCGATACAGATGGCTCACAAAACAGTCAGTAATGTAGTTTGTGAATCGTCTTAATGTGCGGTTGTCTAGAAATGGAGGTTAGAGAGTGACAATGTGACATGGGAATATCACCAGTCAGAGATCGTTGTGGCTGACGTCGAAAAATGTGAGCTTCGACAGGCGGCCAAGAGGACCAGGGATGGAACTGGAAAGCTGGCTCACGTTCAAGTTCATGGCATGAAGTGCTACACAATCGCCGAGGCTGAAGGGGATCTCACCTTCCAGATGGTTGGCTGAGAGATCAAGGACGCGGAGGCGGGTGAGGTTTCCGATCTGCGGGGAGATGGTGCCGACCTTGCCGATGCCCCCCAGACGTATGGCAGTGACACACGGCCTGGGTTGTGGCGATCGCTGCAGGCCACGCCAGACCATCGGCAGAAATCAGGCGCCGGCGTGCTGGTGCCGTTGTGGACAGTACACCACGAGGACAGAGCCCTTGAAGGGTCACTGGTTACGAGGGATTTGAACGACAGAAGCACCAAGAGGTCGCCAGCGTTGGCAGATTCATTGTTAGTAGATTGGGAGCTGGACGTGAGAAAGAGGAGTATGTATGGGTGAGAAGAGGAAGCATCGAAAGCTGCCATGCCCTCTTGATCTTCATAGTCAAGCAAGAAGGTGGAGGCGGTCAAGGAAGCGGAGGTTGTCTCAGTACACTGGGTGTGCCGGTCGCTATATTCTTTTTTTTTTTAGAATACATCCAATTAGTAACATAAAACATAACATTACAACTTCTAAAGATATTTCTAACTAACAAAAAAAAGACTGGTATATTTGATCACAGCTAATTACAAAATGCTTGGGACGATTGGATGTGCCGATGAAGGAGCAGTTTCAAGGAAAAAAAATGATAAATGAAGTGCATACATAAAAATGCATATACTAGAAGCTAGTAGTGCTAATTGGCGTTATGGGATTTTAAAAAATAATTATCGTCCTTAGCAGTTACAATCAAGCTAAACCGTGACCCCAACAGGCCCAAGAGTGTAAGCTCTCTTTATTTAGGCTTACATTTTTTGCTTATATGTTAAAGCAGCTTTATAGCTTAGGGCATGTTTGTTTTTGCATTGGATTTTCTGAAATCTGCTTTTGGATTGTGGTTGTAAAGAAACTGATTTTCTAAAAGTTAGAATCCAAAAGCACGCATGAAGTGGATTGTGGATTCTAATGTATATGGGTGGGCTGGACTATGAGAATCAAATTCTAGAATCGGGTTGTTTGTTTTTTATTCTGCTTTTGGGGCTAGAATCTAGAATCAAAAGCAAAAACAAACAGACATTTAAACAAGTTAAAATTAATCGATTTTTATACATGATAGAAGTTGTAAATTTACCTTAACTTTAATGGCATTAGTCGAAAATCAATCCTCAATATGCTAAAAAAACACCTCTTCGATGGCTTTTGGATTGTAGTTATATAGAGGCTTATGGCTTTCAGAATAATAATAGATAAAAACACCTTTTTATTAATATTTTGACATTTCCTCATTCCAACATCCCATTCCTATATTTGTTTTGATAAAATCTAACCCTTGACTGTAATCACTGAGCAATGCTCAATACTGCGAGCACAACTATTCGAATAGATTTTACACTCTGCAGTGGTTATACACTTTACCCACAAGATATAATCAAACACCACAAAGGCGAGTGACCATAACAAAGCCTTTCCACTGTCTATCTAAACCCAGAACTATTCGCTAAGGTTTCAACACAGGTGGGACAGGTTACCACATTTAGGGCCCCCTCTTGCGCCATGTGAGCCAACCCATGCGAAGACTGGTTACCACTACCCGGGTCTCACTCCACCACAATAGTACAAAAGTTTAGACTCAACAAATTAATCAGCTAGGTCAGTCCCACACTAGACATGTAATTGTATGAATGACTCGGTTCAAATTCTTGCAAGGTTAAGTCCATAGTTGACCAAGGTAAGACTAATTAAAATCACCATGTCCATAAACCACGATTATCATAAAAAGCAAATGCGATCGCCCACGTGGCACATTGGCCGACCACAAATACTTGCCACTTGCCTTAGTCTAAATCATTTTGCCTCCCCTAGTTGATTTACCATGCACCACATGCCATCAATAATACCAACATTGTGTGACAACACTCGATACACAAGTTAATAAACATGTTCTAATGCGTGCTAGGTCGGCTTGATCTTCTGGAGAGAACGATAAGTCTGTTTGGTGTAGTACGGAGTAGATGGATCGGCTACTAACCATGAGATGCCGCAGCGTTAATCGTATGTGACGAAGATGGAGCGGCATCGGTTGTCGTTGGAGCGGCCGAAGAGGAAGGAGGGGCAGCGGTCTCATTGGTCGTATCCATACTGGTGATGTCCTTATCATCCTCCCCTTCTTGAATTGGAGTCATCCTCGACTCCTTATGATTCTGCAAAAGGTTGGTGACAACAGGAGATAAAGAAACAGGTGTTTGCAATGCGGTATCAGGGGAGGACATAATCTTATCTAAATGAACTACCTCTTTTATCTTTGTTTTAGTGTTTTGTGCATTGTTAACAATTTCATCACCCTCTTTCCCATGATTTTTAACTCTGTGCATTAATCTTATTTATTTCAGCAGGAGTCATTGGTTTCAAAATCATTTTCTTTCTATAATACATAAAGGAATATTGATTGGTTCTACCATTGTGAATAGCTTCTACGTCAAATAACCATGGTCTTCCTAATAAAAGTGAGCATATTTCCATGGGTACAGCATAACAATCAACAAAATCATAATATGAACCAATAGTGAAATTCATTTGCATAGTTTGTGTTACTTGAACCTTACCACAGGAATTGAACCATTTGATCTCATAAGGTTGTTGAAGTGGTGTCGTGGTCAAGCCAAGCTTCTCAACCATGTTTTGACTTGCGAGGTTGCTACAATTTCCTCCATCTATGATGACCTGTACGCCACGTTCTCGCACAACAAACTTAGTGTGGAATAAGTTGTTGCGTTGAGTTTGACTAGCATGTGCCGGTGGAGCACTAAGTACAAGTTACGATCTTAGGCTCTTGTAGCTGTTCATCATTGCAGCACACAAGTGCACACCATCTTGATCATTCTTGAGCAAGGTTAGTCGCAGGAATAGCAAGCACATTCTTATCGTTACATATTGAAATACACTTACTATTCTTCTTCTTGGGTGAGGCAGGCTTCAAATCTTTCTTCAATGGTGTGTTTCATTCTTGGTCGAAGGGATATTCCCATGCTCAACTGTCTCACCTTTTGATTTCAGCAGGGACTCAAGTCGCTTCTTTTCAAGTTTTTGCAAGTATTTCTTTTATCTTTCTGTCAAGAATGGACAATGCTCAATATCATCCTCGTAAGTTGTCTTGCAATGTGAACTTGTCATAGTTAGGGTCAACAAATAGAGAACTCCCAAGAGAATTAGTTCCTATGAACTACTAATATATGGACAGTAGAGGATCTCACACGCTCAAGCTCACACTAAGTCTTACCAGTTCTTACCCTATAGCTTGTCAAGGTTCAATCGGTGGATGATGGTAATCTACGCTCAGGGTTGACAAAGCGATTGCAAGGTGCTTCTCCTGTGGCTAATAGTAGGTGAAGCTTGGATAGGTATAATAGGTAGCAAAGAATATACTAGAACCACACTAGTTAAAACAAGTTGAATAAGCGTTTAACGGTGGTAGGTCCTAGGCTAGACCAAACTAGAGACGCGAGCCTAGACACCAATGAAGTCACAGAAACAGTAACCAGAATGTCCTCAGTACACAATCAAATAGCTAGGGCTCCTTTTTCGACTTTTTAGTGCGGCTCTTTTAAATACACTTGCCTTCTTATTTTTCTTCCTTTTATATCAAAAGTGGCACAAATGATGAATTACAACTCAAAAAATTTTCGGCTGTAAAACAGATCTACTATGTAGAAACTTCAAACGCTGTTTTCGGGTTTTTATCGGCTTACAATGCAAAAATGTATAACTACAAAGTTGTAGATCCTTTCGAGCTGATCAATTTGCATATATGGAGCGTCTATTTTGGATAAGGGAAGCTAAAGATATTGACCCTGAAATACAGACTGCTCAGAAAAATCAAGGATGAAAACAAATTCCAATCCGATGGGATTTTGGGCAAGAAGATGGTGTTCTGGAAATTATCACAATGGTCAAAGTTGTAGATAATTTCTCAAGATTTCCAGAAAGCACAAGAACAATAGAATCCGAGTTCATATGAGGGATTTATGAGCTGAATACCGAACTACACAGAGGAGGATCCGAATTGGACGCGACGACGCGATGGAGTTCAACTCGGTGACAAGAACTCAAAACTCTAAATGAACTAGACAATACGACCAACAACGACTCGACGATGCAATGCAAATTCAACAAGAATTAAACTAGGTAGTAACAGTAAAGGCTAAAAGGGGTTCGGATTAGATCGAACACACGACGAACATATTTTTTTTGGGCCTATTTTTCTGGACTCTAGGATAGGGGTGAAAACGGAGCGGATAATATCTGGACCGTATCCGTATCCGGTATCCGATTTTAGGGAAATGGCAAAAGAATCTGATATCCGGCGGATACGGATACGGATAATTATCCGGATTGGGGCAAACGGATACGGAGCGGATATGGGGGAGGTGATATCCGACGGATACAGAGCGGATACGGATATCCGGTATCCGGATATCCGTATAGTCAGCAGATCTCCAGTCTCCAGGCGGGCCTTTAGGGGCGGAGCTGGGGTGGGCCCGAGGCCCAACACTTCTAGCGAGTGCAACAAGAAACCCTAGTGGCTGCCCTTCACGGCTACGCCTGATTTTCCAATCCGAGTCCCGACTCCCGACCTCCGCTGCTCCGCCAAGAAACGCGCTACTATGTTAAGATTTCGTTACCTTATGTTTGTTTTGAACCGGTGTTTTAAAGTCGTCGACTTGTCGCGACTAGTCGACGACTAGTCGACAAGTCGGTATTCGGACCTAGTCGGTGAGACCGACTCGACTAGTTGTGCTAGTCGCCGACTCGCCGACTAGTCGGCGACTAGTCTCGCTAGCCGAGCAGATAAGTCGGTCGATGGGCCATATGAGGCTAAAAGCCCGAACTGACTCAGTGAAGAAGCACCAAACCGTGACTACCAAAGGGCAACGAGCAGAGCCAGGACCGAAGAAAAGGAAGAAACCCTAGTTTGCTATGCCGCCGCCGCCGGGTGGGAGCAGAGCCGCCGCCGCCGCCGGGTGGGAGCAGAGCTGCCGCCGCCGGAGCTTCATCGCCGGACGCCACCACACAGGTACATTTCATCTTCCCTACTCCTCTCAGTCTCTTCACGGTGGGAGTAGAGTCTCCAGCCGGCAGAGGAGCAAGTGAGGAGATGGCGAGGCAGAGGAGGCGGAGGAGCCAAGGAGGAGCAAGGAGGAGCCAGCGAGGCGGAGGAGTGGGCGGAGGACCGAGGAGCAGCCGAGGCGACGAGATGGCGAGGCTGAGCTGGCAAGGAGGAGCCGCGAAGGAGCCAGCGAGTCTCGTGAGCCATGAGGAGGAGGAAGGGCGATGGCAGAGGGGAGGAGGAGCCGCGATGGTTATCCTGACTCCGGTTCTGCTATCGCTTTAGCTTCGATTGTTAGTAGCATTGCTTTGATGCCTCTTCATCGCTATCGCTTTGCTTATCCAAAGGTCATTGCTCATCGCTTTGTTGCCTTCGAGTGTCATTGCCATCGCTTTGCTTCGAGAGATCGAGTGCCCTGCCATCGCTTTGCTTGAACCTCGCATCCTGCCATCGCTATCCCTTCACTTCTTCTCTACTTCTATGTTCTCTGTTTTTGGTATGCATTATGTTGGTATATTTATAGAAAATTATAAAGTATAGTCATCGACTTGTATCGACTAGTCAGCGACTAGTCTGACCTAGTCACGACTAGTCTACAAGTCGGTACCCTAGCGACTCGACTCGACTTAGCGACTTGTAAACCTTGTTTTGAACACTATTCTATAAGTTTTGTTATGTTTGTGGATTATGTACTCTAAATCCTAATATTTTGTGTTGAAAATTGTGTTTTCGCGTTTGCATATTATCCGACTAAATATTCGGTTTCGCTTCCGTTTCGATCCGATTCGATTACTATCCGCTTTATTATTATCCGATACCGATTTAATATCCGATCCGTTTTTAAATTATCCGTATCCGTATCCGCATCCGGGTGAAAAAAATGTGAGCGGATATGGAAATGTCACTATCTGACCGAATCCGCTCCGTTTTCATCCCTACTCTAGGATAAACAAGTATTCTCACCTGGCAACTGTCGCTCTGATACCACTTGATGCGCGCTAGGTCGGCCCGATCTTCTGAAGAGAACGATACATCGGTTTGGCTTAGTACGGAGTAGACGGATCGGCTACTAACCACGAGATTAGCAACCAAACAATCGTAACGTCACCACACGAGGCGATCAACCGAATCAAATACCCGATCGATCCTTGTACCTACTGCAACCGAGAACATGCAAGAACAAGGTGATAGCAATTTCAATCCAATAATCTCAAAGAAATAAGGGTGAGGTTCTGTCTCTCGTCATGGGTGGTCTAGTTGACACACGCGAACACGTGGAGGGACGCACAAGGGGTCTGCCACACGCAACAAAACCTAAACGTAGAAGAACGGTGGTGGCCATATATATAGCGGCGGCCAGGAGGTGTACGGCGGCCACCAAAACCCTAAGATACATGGGCCACAGGCCCAAAAGTGAGGTGGTGCAGTTCCCTGAATTTCTGGCCTGTGACATTATTCTGCATTTTTCTATTGATCTGTAGTGAATTTGGATGTGGGGTTGGATCCATTGGAAAGCTTATCTCCTAAGCTTTTCAACGGGTGGTCGCACACTGAAAACGGAGTCCAGGAGCCTGAGTTACGTCTGTTTGAAGTTGGCGTGCTGCTGGATGGCTGAACTGGGCTTTTTGGCATCTTGGGCTTCCATACGGGCCTTCCTTGGTGCGTGGGCTATCCTCAGGGTGTGCGCTTGAGGCCCTTGTCTATTGATATTAGCTTGAATGGCTGAGCTTTTAGATTAAGGCCTCTCGGCGATGAAGATGTCACAGCGTCAGTCGTATGTGATGAAGATGGAGCGACGTTGGTAGTCGTTGGAGCAGCCAGAGATGAAGGAGGGGCAGCGGTCACACTGGTCATGTCCTTTCTAGTGATGTCCTCATCATGTTCCATAATCATTAAGTAAGATTAATCATTTGTATATGAAATGATGACTCGTTGCATGGCTAAGCATTCTACTTTTGTTCTAACTACCCCATATTTTTTTGATTTGTTTTTAATCGGAAATGAATAAAAAATCCTCAAATAGTGTTTGGGCCGAAACCTCGTCAGTTCGGCCCAATTTTCCCATGCTTGCCTGCCCATTTTGCCCACCACGCCGAAAACCCTAGATCGCCATCGTTGGATCTGGATCCAACGTTTGTCCTTGCGCCGCATCGCTGCTGCTTGTGCGCCATCAATCTGTCACCGATCAGACGCATGTGACGCTGCCACATCATTGTGTTGTGTCCCCGCTGAACTTCGCCGCCGCCTCGTGCTCATCCACATTTTTTTAGCCGCACGGACACCTAGGCCCCCTATTTAATGCGCTGCCGCCACCCTCGTACTTCTCACCTCACGTCGCACCTCCTGGTCAACGCACGCCCGCCGAGACACCCTAGCTTGCCAGCGAGAGCTCGCCGTAGTTTCGTCACCGCCGGTCCCTCTCCACCGTTGCTGAGGTCGCTGGAGTGTTGCCTGGTTGAGCCGCGTCAATTGCACCACCTCATGTCGTCGGAGGAGCACCAGAGCGCCGTCGCACGTGTTGTCTTCTTCGCCTCCCGTAAGCCTTGCCGTCGCACTGCCATTTTTCCTTAGGAGCTTCCTCAGCCGTTTGATCTCTTGTGAACCACGCAGATTTTCCCACGTCCGCTCCGTTCGCTTCACCGTTGCGGCCGTCTGATCTTCATCCAACGCCCTAGATCCCGCCGCATCGTCGCATCTACAATAAACAACTCTGTCACTCTCAGCCATTAGATTTCATTTTGCGGTAGAGTTGCATCGTGTTCATTTGCATTAGCTCGGATCTCAACCGTTAGATCTTGATCCTAGGGTTGCCCTTGCGCCGCATTACCTTGTTGCTGTTGGCCGTTAGATCCGCTTTGATCACATCTGATCGTGCTATGTACTGCGCCGACGCTTCGCCTACCATCGCCGTCTGATCTAGATCTAGCGGTCGTAGTGTAGCCACGCGTTGAGTCCGCAGTAAGCCAGAGCCGCATTGCACCGATCGCCCATCCGATCATGGTCGTCGGCTGTGAATTGGGCAGATATGATCGTGCCACGTGTTGAGCGCTGGGATAACCGCGTCACAACTTTGCATCAAGAAGTGCTAGCCATACGATCTGCCGTGGATGGTCAAGATGTTGCCGCGTGTTGCGTTTATTAGCCGTCGGATCTTGAGTTTGTGGATCAGATCGCACCGGCGCCGCGCCCAATCAGGTGCCACCGCGTCTCAACTGTACGTCCCGAAGCGTCGTGGACCCCATCTATCGTGCTTCTGAGCCATGCCGTGGACCAAGCCCATGCGACGAGACGTGTGGCAGCCTCTGGTTGTGACGCATGTCAGCGCACATTGGGCCACATGTCATGCTAACGTTAGCAATGACGTCATATCGCAGAGTATGATTGTGGTATTCATCTATGTCGAGCCTGTGTGCGCTAGCGCGATCCTAGACTAGTGCGGAATACACAGAGGAACCGGATTTGCATATTTGGGTCCTGACAACAATCAACCACAATTCAAGCTCCTACAGAGTTAAATGCTACTCCTGATGCATGCACTGCACCAAACCTTAATGAAGGCATACACCATGAGTGATGCGCGCTAGGTCGGCCTGATCTTCTGATGAGAACGATACGTCAGTTTGATGTCGTACGAAGTAGATAGATCGGCTACTAACCACGAGATCAGCAACCAAGCAATCGCAACGTCACCACATGAGGCGATCAACCGAATTAAAGACCCGATCAATCCTTGTACCTGCTGCAACCGAGAACATGCAAGAACAAGGTGAGAGCAATTCCAATCCAATAATCTCAAAGAAACAAGGGTGAGGTTCTGTTTCTTGTCACGGGTGGTCTAGTCGACACACGCGAACACGAGGAGAGACACACAAGGGGTCTACCAAAACATAACAAAACCTAAGCATAGAAGAACGGTGGCAGCCATATATATAGCAGCGCCCAGGAGGTGTAGGGTGGCCAAAACAGCGGCGGCCACCAAAACCCTAAGATACATGGGCCATAGGCCCAAAAGTGAGGTGACGCAGCACCCTGAATTTCTGGCATGTGACATTTTCTCTATTTTTCCATCGATCTAGAATGAATTTGGAAGTAGGGCTAGATCCATTGAAAAGCTTATCTCCTAAGCTTTCAAACGGGTGGTCGCACACTAAAAACGGAGTCTGAGAGCCCGAGTTACGCCCGTTTGAAGTTGGCGTGCTGCTAGATGGCCGAACCGGGCTTTTTGGCATCTTGGGCTTCCATACGAGCCTCCCATGGCCTGTGGGATGTCCTTTGGGTGTGTGCTTGAGGTGCTGGTCCTTTGTCGTGGGTTTGAAAGGCTGAGCTTCAGGATTAAGGCCCTTTGACGACAAAGATGTCGCAGCGTCGAGTGTAGGCAATGACGACAGTGCAGTCAGAGAGGAAGTAATGGCAGCGGGAACCTTGGGTTTGATGTCCTCATCATCGAGCATGCGAAAGAAACACTAGAAAATTTTAGTGAAGTAGAGGATAGCACACGTGAGGATGATTCTACTAACATAATCCAATCTACTTCTGTTACTTCTTTGTTGCTATTCCATATGCTATTCAGGTTACTTCTGAAGAAGGGGAGCTACAAGCTGAAAAACTAGTGTTATCAAGTGAAAGTTTTGATATTCCTACTTCTTCTTCCGAGGAGGCTAATTACCATGGTGCAGATCTGATTTTACAGTAAGAAAGGGAGCAAATTTGTGAGTATATTCCTACTATACTTAATTCTTGCGAGTTACCACCTTGTGCCACAATTGTAGAACCCCGTGATGAATTCATGCTTATAATTTTGATCATGTGGTGCTGATTATGCGTAAGTAGGTGATAGCTAGAATATTTCGTACCCCTGTTTTGTGCTATATCATGTTGAATGAGCCTGTTAGTTTGACTTGTGCTATGGACAAGATTTCTGAAATTTCATCTCTTAAGTCTTTGTCTAGCACCTATGCCTACTATTTTAAATTCAATTTATTTGGTGATTATGGCATAGTTGGCAAGTTTCTTATTTACAGAATATACATAACTTGTGATAAACTTGCTGAATTGAAGCTTGCTATTTTCGGCAATTATAGTTGTATGCAACAGCTTGTTTGATTTGCGGCAACATCAAATTTTCCTGATGTGCGTGATACCCATAGCTTGCTACCACATTGTTCATATTTTACTACATTAAATTATATTACAAATCAGCATGTCATAGTTGATGGGTGGAAACCCATTAAAATTGTGTCATCGTTGTTGGAATGGTTTGATATTGCTTGTTTACAATTTGATGATATGAATGAGCCATGCTTGATGCCAAAACATGTAGTCTTGCGCTATGTTATTGAAGGAGGCTTACAAAACTTGAGTATTCTTTTATCAAAGGTCAAGGATAGATATGTGCTTTACTTATATTTGCAAATCAAGTTGCAAACTAAATCATGTTGATATTGGTGTTATATGCTTCACTTACAACCACAAATTGACTAGCAGAATTGTGAGGAAAATTGTTTTGCTTAAATTTGATTTCCTCATTTATTGTTATGTAAACAGCCTGCCGCGAATACAAAAGAACAATGCAATATGGGATATATAGATATATGTTGCGTGAAGTGAGTTTGGTGTCTCGATTATTCGATGAGAGCGATAACTTCGATTTGGTGGAACTGACTTTGACGATATGACTACAACGTACGACGATGATGCGCCTTAGTAATCACTAAACCAACTCCAGAGGGTTATTGATCTTGCCGTTGGCACAATCAACCTGAACACGTGGTTCAATTCCTGCAGCAACCGAAGAACAAATAAGAACAATAGTAAAAGCAATATGAAATTGCGAATATGAATGAAGGGAAAAAACAAGGTGGGGTTGTATTAAAGATCTTGACAACGTGACTGTCCAGCACAACTTGAAGAATTAAAGTTTGCACTTGGCAAAACTAATTAAACAAATCCCAAACCCGAATAGTGGCGGTGGCTAGCTATTTATAAGGGAGAAGGGGGTGAAACTCAGACAAAATAGTGGGACGCTAATTACAACTCAAATTACAAGGCCCAAGGTCCACGTCAATTCGGACAGGAAAAGTGACGTCACTTGTTTTACAGATTCTCGTCGACTCGGATGGAATATGAAGATGATTCTGGATCCATTGGAATGTAGACTTGATAAGATTTCAGTGAAGTACAAGAACACCCCAAACCGTGTCTAGATGAAGTCGGGGTTGCTGAAACAAATCATTGCTATCCTGGAGTCGACTCCGAAACCAACTCGTGCTCAGAACTTGTTTTATGTTTATTGACTTCTCTTCTACACTTGAGCTTGTATGGTTCTACACCATGGTTCCTAAGGGCAAGCAAATCATCACAAGATTTAAATAGTATTCCATTCATTAAAATATTTGTATGCAACCCGAGGAACGCATTCACCTGGTAATTGATGAGGACATCTCTACAGTGGATACAACCACCCATATAACAACGCTTCCCCAAAATGAACCTGTTGTACAAGGACCACTCACTCGAGCTCGTGCACGTAAATTAAATTATCAAGTGAAGTCGTTCCTAAGTGTTCCTAGTAATGATTTATTGAATGGGATGCTATTTAATTCTTGTGATCATGTTATTTTTGTTAGGAACCAAGGAGAAGATCTACCAAGCACAAAGAGGTTCGAATCCAAGTCGGAGGCATGAAGTCCAAGTCAGATTCGGACTCACGGACAACATCAATTTCAAATATTCATAACTTTTGATCCAGAGCACTTCTGGAGGTCCACGAGTACAAGATAGAAAGATCTGCTCGTCCTCTTTCGAACGTATCCAATATCACCTTCAGATTCCTTCTGAGTTGACAGGAAACTACAAAACAACGGACGCTACTTTTTCTGTCCGAGTTAGTTTGGGTTGCGGGCCTTGTAATTCGAGTTGTATTTATTTAGCCCATGTTTTGGCCGACTTGTGCGTCCCTTAGGGTACAAATAGTCAGCCGCTGCCACACCGGTTTTGGAGTTTTGTTTAAATTAAAGTTAGCGTCGCGACCTTTCCCGTGGATCGGGTTTGTCGGCTAAACCACCACCCGTTCTTCGTCTGCAGAACTCCACCATGTCTTGTAATCAGATTGAACCTTCAACTTTAATTTCACAAAGTTCGTTTCCTTTTTATCTTGTTCTTACTCGTTCTTCGATTGTGTGCAGAACAAGGTTGATCGTGCACCGGCAAGATCAATAACTGTCGGAGTGGGTGTATCGATCGCTAAGGCGCAACCGTACCGTGCAATTGTAGTCGGATCGCCAACGTCTTCTCCATCAAATCGAAAGCTATCCCTCTCATCGAAACAACACCATTAAACGCTAGTAACCGCAGAATTAGTTGGATGTTTAAATTGGTCATTCAAACGGTCAAAATGACTGTTTCTATTAGAAACCAGCGCCATTACCATGGCCGTTTCAATTCTCAGTAAATGACCCCATTAATTTACTAATAATGGAGAGAAACCGAAAATTAAAAGAGTTTAAACGTGCCAGGAATTTAATCCGTGGCACGGCAATTCGCGACGTCGCAAGTCACAAGTCACGCGGGAAAAACACATGGAAATACGCGGTAATTCGTGAAATACGCGCGCATACGCGTGTGACTTTAGCCATGCTCCTCACCCTCCATATGCCTCATTACAAGGCATGGTGGGAGCTCTCCCTTTTAAGTTGGCATTCTCCTCTCTCAACTAGTAATATGGTAGTAACTTTGGCATTAGATATAAATGGGCCACATAGGCCTCATTTTTAACAGTTCTTTGGTACCATGGCAGAAAAATTTGATTTTGCAGTAGAGTAGCCTCCTATTCCCCAATAATTATGCCAAGCACTTGTAAGGGAATAGTTCGACACTCACAATTATGGGGGACTGTGAGTTGTTACATTTATGCTATCCATACTTGCTATTTACATATCTGTCAAATTGCTCTTACAAATTTCATTTAAAATCTACTACTTGATATTCATGTTTCAACTACGCTTTATACAAATAAACTTGGGTAAATTGCTCATATGGCACTGGAAGTTTACCTTATGCCCAATTTGCCACTCATTGTGTCAATGACATGTGGGCCCCACATTTTGGGATTTCTCAAATTCACAATGGCAAATTGGGAATTAATCCAATAAACTTAGTAGGCTCTTCCTCTGATATAGACTGCATTTGTTATACTTTCATGATACAATACAAGTCTTGCTGACTACGAAAGCACTCAACCTTGCTTATTGTTGATTTAGTGGATGAAGAATGTGAACTCCCCTATGTATTTCAGCGCAGGTCACAGATATTTTGTTCGAAATCCAATTCAATTAACGATTAATTAAATGCAATCAACTACTAGCAATTATTAGTGTCCCCTTGACAGCACGGCATGAAAAGAGACATAAGGAATTATTATTGGTTACCCAAGATGAAGTCTTATAAACCAGTATAAAAAATTGAAACGTTCGGCGTACGTGCCACATATAAAACGCGCGACAGTTCCTTGGATTAGGGCATGTATAAAGCTATTTAATATAGCGTCTTTTAGTGATGAGGTGGACATACTTCGCTGATGTGACAGGAGAAAAGTGCAAAAAATGCTAAAATGACTCTTAGTGAAGAGACGATTCTTCACAAGCTCCTGCGCAGAATTAGAGAGAGAGCAGATTAAATAAGATGTTGGCTCTTGTGCACGCCCTTTCAGACATGCTTATCTTTTTTGCTTAGAAAAATATGCTAAAAGACACTCTTGACTCTCCATTGTACATGCCCTTAGGGTTGTTAAAGACCCAAGCTCCAGCTGAGTTCCTTGGATTAGGCTTAAACTCGGCTCGACTAAGGTTGGTAATAACAAATAATTTGATATGCACTATTTTTCAATAATAAAAAATTCTTGAGCACAAGCCCGGCTCGAGCAAACTCGGTAAGAGTTAACATATAGTAGTATTACTAGGTTCGTGAGCTCTTCAAGCTCAGCTCGGTGAAACTCGCAAGCTCGGTATCAAGCTCCAGCACAGTTCGTTTAGAGTTTGAATCGAGCTTAGAGTGAACTGAGCTCAAGCAGCTCGTAAGTTTCGAGCTTTCTTTATAACCTAAATAGGATTGTATTGGCTAGCAAATTTGTCGAGAATATTGAGGCTAGATGGCATGCATGCTGTTCAGTTTTCTGAACAGATGCAATTAATGTTGACCGGAAGATCAGCAAGCTTAAATGTGCTTTAAATTGCTGCATCACTAAGAACTCAAGGTAGAACACGCCCAGCTGGGACAAAAAAGCATACTTGAAATGCGAAGATATTTATTGTCATAGAGTTTTTATCATTTTTGAGAGGTACCATTTGATACCACCAAATTACCTTTAAATATTTGTTTCCCTTCGTACCTTCACCCTTCAAATTTTTTGTACCTCTTGATACTTGCTTAATATAAATTTTGGTATATCTCTCTTAAGGATGGTAAAAAGACTCTAATTAACAAAAAAAAAACTCATATATTTCATTACATGTGTCTCAATAATTTCAAATGCTTGAAAAGATCGGGCGTGTGTGTGTGGAAGGAAAAATAAGTTGGACTTATGTTAAGGGGTCCGCATCATCTTAATTTCGACGGAAGTATTGGTGGCCTTCACTTTCTCGACCCTGTTAATCCTGGTGGACACCGCAACGCCACAAGGCAAAGAAGGATTTCCCATCCTCCACAATTTGTTCCCTCTGTCGGATCTAGCCTCAGATTTCCATGTCTGTCGCTAACTTGTTGGGCCCTACTGCAATGATTCATTACAACTTCTAAAGATATTTCTAACTAACAAAAAAGACTCGTATATTTGATCACAGCTAAGGGTGCAAACGGAGCGGATAATTCCCGACCGATCCGAGACCGAATTCGTTTAAAATTCGATTCGAATCCGAAAAAATGATATCCGGTTATATCCGAATATATCCGGATTCGATCCGGATTCGAATCTGCCTATCCGAAAAAAATATAGGGTAGGATATGGGAAGAGAAGTATCCGATCTGTATCCGATTCATACCCGAATATCCGAGATATCCGAAAAATATCAGTGTAAATGAGTGAAATAGATATCCGTTAACAGATCCGATAAACATAAACATTCTACATCATATAAGTTCATATGTTGATTGGAATTATACTTGGTTGCATATTATTTTTATACAGGGAAGGCAACTATTATTGAATTTGAAACACCTATATGTCTCCAAGGTTCTAGTAGTAAAGTTTTGTGTATGATTGATTGATCTTAATATGCGCGACATATATATATATTTTTAGATAATGGATTAAAATCCGGTCTCTGCAAACGCACACAGCCAAGTCCAAGTCCATACAAATCTCACATCCAAAAACAATAAATCAAAAGCGACAAAGAGAACGTAAAATTATGAGCAAATCCTATAATTGCTTCGTCAGCCATTCTTGTCGAAGAATTCCAACGCCACAACCTCCAAAGCATGGCATATCCGTCGAATGGACTCCCTATGAACATCAGACTGCAATAGGGCCCAAAACCGCAGCCCAAGATGTCTCTCGAACGTAGCCTCGCATAAAAGAAGAATATTTTTTCTCGCAAAGATTAAATCATTAGCAGACACCAAATAGCCCATAAAAGGGCAGCACTCCGACAAAGATCGGCTTTTGCACATTTGTTATGGCCAATTAACCAATGACCAAACAGATCAATCAAAGATTTTGGTCCCGTAAACCAAAGAGCAAAATGTACTATTCGCCAAATAGTTTTTGAATGTTGGCAATCAAAAAATAAATGAGGATTGTTTCATTACTATTACAGAAACAATATCGTTGGTTCCCATTCCACCCTCTCTTAGCTAAATTGTCCTTTGTTAAAAGAACACCACGTTGTAAGTACCAGAGAAAAATTTTAATCTTTAAAGGGAGTTTCAACTTCCAAATGAACTTACTTTGGAAAGGAATACCCTGGTTCATCAAATATTGATACATAGAACGAACAGAGAATAACCCATGTCTATGAAGATCCCAGTTAAAAATGTCCCTTCCATCTGTAAGCTGACAATTAGCTACTTTAGCAATTAGAGTATACCATGCCCTCAATTTATCCCCAGATAAAGCTCGTCGAAAATTAATATTTGGTGGCATTTGCATCATAACCTTGTCGACAGTGTGATATGGGTAATGAGCAATTTGATATAAACTTGGAAATTGTGCCTTAAGTGGCGCAGCACCAACCCAAATGTCTTCCCAAAACCTAGTTTGTGAACCATCCCTTATCCGGAAGGATCCACATTTCAAAAACTCCTCCTTGACATTCAAGAGCCCTTTCAAAAAATGTGAGTCCCCAGGTTTAATATGCACTTGGGACAAGCATTTGGAAGTTAAATATTTATTGCGAATCAAAGTCTGCCATATCCTATCCTCATTCAATAATTTAAATAACCATTTACTTAGAAGACATTTATTTTGAATTTGTAGATCAATAATCCCCAATCCACCTTGATCTTTAGGTCGACATAGTATGTTCCATTTAGCAAGGCGATATTTTCGTTTATCATTACTACCTTGCCAAAAAAACCTAGAACGATAAAAATCCAGTTTTTGAAGAACCCCCTTGGGAATTTCAAATATGGACATCATAAACATAGGAAGAGAACTAAGAACAGAATTTAGGAGAACAAGTCTACCTCCATATGAGAGTTGCTTAGCCTTCCACAGACTT
Organism: Guadua angustifolia; assembly: GCA_036346375.1. Classification (NCBI taxonomy): domain Eukaryota; kingdom Viridiplantae; phylum Streptophyta; class Magnoliopsida; order Poales; family Poaceae; genus Guadua; species Guadua angustifolia. The sequence goes on from JAYEVE010000098.1 coordinate 44,119, forward strand.
AATTTTCTTTGAAATCTATCTTCAATAACACCCCAGTCCGCATTACGGAGTTTATGGTAGTGCATGGGAATACCTAAGTATCTAAACGGGTAAGATCCAATACCACAGCCAAACAAATCAGTGTATGCATGTTCCTGTTGTTTAGCGTCCCCAAAACAAAAAATCTCACTTTTGTGAAAGTTTATTTTTAGGCCCGATAATTGTTCGAACACACATAACAATAACTTCATGTTTCTAGCTTGTTCGATATCATGATCCATAAAAATAATAGTATCATCTGCATATTGTAATATCGATAATCCATCCTCTATAAGATGGGGTATAACCCCTCTAATCTGACCATCTTCTTTCGCTCGCTTAATTAAAACAGCGAGCATATCAGCCACAATATTGAACAAAATAGGTGACATGGGATCCCCCTGCCGGAGTCCTTTTTTAGTTTGAAAGTATTGTCCTATGGCATCATTAACTTTAATGCCAACACTTCCACCAGTGACAAAATGATCAACCCATAAACACCACTGATGGCTGAAACCCTTCATACGCAAAGTTTGTTGAAGAAAAGGCCATTTTACTTTATCATAGGCCTTTTCAAAATCGAGTTTCAAAATTACTCCATTAAGCTTTTTTGAATTTAATTCATGAATGGTTTCATGCAATACCACCACACCTTCCATAATATTGCGACCTGGCATAAACCCGATTGAGATGGTCTAACTACTTTATTGGCCACCCCCATGAGTCGATTAGTAGTCACTTTTGTGAAAATTTTGAAACTCACATTAAGCAAACATATAGGTCGAAATTGTTGTATCTTAATAGCTTCTTTAACTTTTGGTTTCTGCTTTCACGTATTATTCGACTAACTATTCGTAACCGAGACTAACCATATCCGAACTATCTCAGATTCGCTCCAGATTCATGAATCAAGTAATCCAGATTCAGATTCGAATCCGCACCGTCTGTGACGATTCTATATCCGAGAAAAAATTTAGAATAGAATATGGAATGAGCGAAATCCGTCCGTATCCTATCCGTTTGCACCCCTAATCACAGCTAATTACAAAATGCTTGGGACGATTGGATGTGCCGACTGCCGATGAATGAGCAGTTTCAAGGGAAAAAAATGATAAATGAAGTGCATACATAAAAATGCATATACTACAAGCTATATAACGACCAAGACACTGAGATCAACCTCCGCTTCCTTGACCGCCTCCGCCTCCTTCTTGCTCAACTATGAAGATCAAGAGGGCATGGCAGCTTTCGATGCTTCCTCTTCTCACCCATACACTCCTCTTTCTCACGTCCAGCTCCCAATCTACCAACAATGAATCCGCCAACGCTGGCGACCTCTTGGTGCTTCTGTCGTTCAAATCCCTCGTAACCAGTGACCCTTCAAGGGCTCTGTCCTCGTGGGGTGCTGTCCACAACGGCACCAGCACGCCGGCGCCTGATTTCTGCCGATGGTCTGGCGTGGCCTGCAGCGATCGCCGCAACCCAGGCCGTGTCACTGCCATACGTCTGGGGGGCTTCGGCATGGTCGGCACCATCTCCCCGCAGATCGGAAACCTCACCCGCCTCCGCGTCCTTGATCTCTCAGCCAACCAGCTGGAAGGTGAGATCCCCTTCAGCCTCGGCGATTGTGCAGCACTTCATGCCTTGAACTTGAGCGCGAACCAGCTGTCCGGTTCCATCCCTGCTCCTCTTGGCCGCCTGTCGAAGCTCGCATTTTTCAACGTCAGCTACAACGATCTGACTGGTGATATTCCCATGTCACTCTCCAACCTCACACTCCTCCGGAACCTAAGCATTGAGAAAAACCACTTCCATGGCCGAATCCCGAGCTGGCTGGGCAACCTGACATCACTGACACACTTAAATCTTAAACAGAACGGCTTTAGTGGCAATATTCCAGCAGCACTAGGTAAGGTGACTAACCTTGCTGTCTTTGATGTCCTAGATAACAAACTGGAAGGTCTTTTTCCTCCGTCGATCTTCAATGTTTCCTCCATCAGAATCTTGAGTCTTGGCATGAACCAGCTATCAGGCTCCCTGCCGCTCGACATTGGTTTTAAGCTTCCCAAGCTAAAGCTTTTAAGCACATTTTCGAATAATCAATTTGATGGCCCATTGCCTTCCTCCTTAGCAAATGCATCTGCACTTGAATATTTGCTTCTCCGTGGAAATCGATACCATGGTCTGATTCCACGGGATATTTGCATCCATGGTCGTTTAAGGGTATTATCGTTAGGGTACAATGATCTCCATGCCTCAGAGCCTAGCGATTGGGATTTCCTCACATCCTTGACCAACTGTAGCAACATGATAATTCTAGACCTTGAACGAAACAACCTTGTAGGTGCTATGCCTGTTTCAATTGCCAACCTATCTAAAGAGCTCACACGGATTGAACTTAGCGCAAACCAAATATCTGGGAACCTACCTGCAGAGGTTGGGAAGCTTGATAAACTTTCATGGCTCAAGCTGGCGGATAACCTCTTCAAAGGCAACTTACCTCGCGACATAGGCTGGCTTTCTAACCTCCATGATTTAGATCTATCCCATAATAGATTTGATGGGCAGATTCCACCATCGATGGACAATATCACACAGTTAAACAATCTCTATCTATCTAATAATTTCCTGGAAGGCAGCATTCCAGCAAGCCTGGGTAATATAACAAATCTCGCCTCCATGGATCTTTCTTATAACTTCTTGAGGGGCCAAATCCCAGAAGAAATACTTAGCATTTCCTCCCTAACCACTCTTCTCAACCTCTCTAACAACGCTCTAAGTGGCTCCATTTCAACACAGATTTGGCACTTGAAGAACCTTGCTATAATTGACCTCTCAATGAATAAGCTATCTGGTGAAATCCCAGAAGCTCTCGGTGGTTGCGTCTTACTAAGTTTCCTGTATGTTCAAAGAAATCTTCTGCAAGGACAAATCCCAAAAGGCCTAATAAATTTGAGAGCCCTTGAAAGCTTGGATCTCTCATACAACAACTTAACAGGCTCAATACCTGAATTCCTAGAGAGCTTCAAATTTCTGAAGTATCTAAACCTCTCCTTCAACCAACTATCTGGTCCAGTACCAAACACAGGGAGTTTTTGTAATGCTACTGTATTATCACTCACAGGTAACAGCATGCTATGCGATGGTCCTCCAATCTTGAAACTCCCTCCATGCCCATCTATAGGTTCTAACCAAGCTGCACAGCATCGGCTGCATGTGTTAATCTTTTGCATTATTGGAACTTTGATCTTCTTCGTGTGCTCTATAACTTCGTACTTCTTCATTAAGAAAAGAATCAAACAGAATGTTGTCGATCAAGAGAGCCTATTTCTCAATGAGAAGCATCAGAGGATATCTTATGCCGAGTTACAAGAAGCAACAGAGTCATTCTCACCAGCATATTTGATTGGGTCTGGAAGCTTTGGCAATGTATACAAAGGAGCCTTAATTATTGATGAGAATATAGTTACTGTAGCAATCAAGGTTCTCGATCTTAGCCAACGAGGAGCCTGTAGAAGTTTCTTGACCGAGTGTGATGCCTTACGGAGGATTCGACACCGTAAACTTGTCAAGGTGATCACCGTGTGCAGCGGCTCGGACCATAATGGTGACGAATTCAAGGCACTTGTCCTGGAATTTATTTGCAATGGAAGTTTAGACGAGTGGCTGCATCCAAACACAACGACAAACAGCATGCTCTTTAGAAGGCTAAGTTTGATGGAACGGTTGAACATTGCTGTTGATGTTGCAGAGGCATTGGAATATCTTCACCATCATATTGAGCCACCTATTGTTCACTGTGATATTAAACCAAGCAACATCCTTCTAGATGATGACATGGTTGCACATGTTACAGATTTTGGTCTAGCAAAGATAATGCATGCTGAAGCATGCAGGCAGAATCGTGGTGGAACTGAAAGCAGCTCATATGTAATTAAAGGCACAATTGGATACGTCGCACCAGGTAAGCGATTGTTATATAATTTTAACTATTGCTGATTATATAATTTTAACTATTGCTGATGCATCTCAATAATTCTATATCCTTTAAAGATTTTTCGTTTAATAAATTGATAATACGGTAATTTAGTGTCACCTAAAGAGGGGAAAAAATACTATCCTTCTTTTACTTAGCTGAGTCAAAATGTAGAGTAAAATTCATCATTTTTCTCTACTTGTTATTTAGGCACTAAAACCTTCGATTATTTATGTTGTCAGAGTATGGATCAGGATCTGAAGTCTCCACGGATGGTGATATATATAGCTATGGGGTGTTGCTATTGGAAATGTTTACTGGAAGAAGGCCCACTGACAGTTTCATCAATGGTGTGACAAATCTTGTCAACTATGTCAAGATGGCCTATCCAAACAGCCTACTGGAAGTATTGGATGTTACTACAACCTACAGTGGAAACACTCAACATATCATAGATTTATTCATTTATCCTATATTTACACTTGCTCTAGCATGTTGCCAGGACTCCCCAAGGCAAAGAATGAAGATGGATGATGTAGTCGAGGAATTGAATGCCATAAAGAAGGAATGTGAAGTTCATATGCCATTTCATGAATTACGAGCAATCACCTAATCTGGGCAAGCAACGAAGTGTTACAATCATTTTTACAACCTAGCCAAACTGTCCGTGCAATTGTGTCTAGTTTCAACAACACACTTTTAAGTTTCAACACAATTATGATCGATAAATATAGTTGTTATATCTCTTTTCCTGTTGATTAATTAGAGAATTCCATGCAATTTGTATTTTCTCTCCCGATGGAAACTTCTATGCATATATTTGATAACACACTTTAATTTGTTATATATTTTCCTCTCGAGAGAATTTTTTGGATGTTTTTTTTTTCATCTTGGACGGCAGCTTCCTATATATGCCCGTGCAGTGTGTAAACAGACCGGGTAGTACACACGTAAAGTGACATGATTTTGGTCCTTTTGGGCACATGTGGCAAGGGATGAGATTTTGGGACCAATCTTTTTTATTTTTTTTCCATCAGTATATATTATTACCTTACGATTTTTTTTATTTTCTTTAATTTAAATAAATTAATGGCCAGATGTTCTGTCTTTTTATTAATTTCTAATACAGATCTCTTTTTATAACATCCAATGGCTATTGTAGCTCACAATTATGTTATACCAGATTGATAGCTAGATATTCCACTCTGTAAGTGAGAATTTATAGCATATTTATCTTTTTAATGAGAAGATGTTAAATATGTGTCATCATTCATACAATATGTTATAGGGTCTATCTGGAACCAAGGAATATACTCAAGCAAACATTAGACTATCTCCAGCAATTTCCCTTCATTCCCTTCTCTTCCCTTATTCCCTTCCCCCATATTCATTCCCTTCATTCCTATCATCTCCAGCAGCATCCCCTCGAAGGGTTTTGTATAGGGATTGGAGAGAGAATCCCTCCAAATCCTTTCTGAAGGGAATCGTGAAGGGAATTCATTGGAGTGCTTGGGATCCCTTTCTGAAGGGATTTGGAGGCTGAAGGGATACCGCTGGAGATAGTCTTAGGGAACTCCGGATATCACGGGCTCGGATCATGCGAGATAATATATACACGGAGGGGATATCTCTCGGCAGGGAAGGATTCGATCGTGTTCCCGTTACGAGGAAGCCAATTCGAATACACCTTGCACCTATGGAAGTTTGGATATATATGCTACGAAAATCAAGGCAGCGATAGACTCCTCATCGACTACAATCCAGTACTCCAAACCGACTATGACTCAACCTGAAGGCTACCCTGGCTATATAAGGAGGAGGGTAGACGTCGTCAAGGGAGAGCGATTCTGAGATTACAGCATCCAAAGCTAACCCAACGAGAAGACTTCTTCAAGAACAAAGATCCGTGAGTCGCCGAGTTGTGCTTCGTCGATCCTTAGTCATAGCTTAGCCACCCCCCAAGCATAATTTTCCTTGTAACTAAAGCTAGGTTTTTGGATCTATATTCTGCTTCGTGGATCTCATACATCATCCATACAGGAGTAGGGTGTAACTCGTTCAAGAAACCCGAATTTGTCTATATCATGTACCCCCGTTCTTGTGTTTGACTCTGCATATCTCGAAGGTACCCAAAGTATAAGTTTATTGTCGATTACTAACCTTCGACAAGTAGTTCTTTGGTTACATGGTAGAAAATTTTGATTTTACACTAGAGTAGCCTCCTATTCCCCAATAATTATGCCAAGCACTTGTAAGGGAATAGTTCGATACTCACAATTATGGGGGACTGTGAGTTGTTACATTTATGCTATCCATACTTGCTATTTACATATCTGACAAATTGCTCTTACAAATTCCATTTACAATCTACTACATGATATTCATGTTTCAACTACACTTTATACAAATAAACTTGGCAGACTCTTCCTCTGAGATAGACTACATTTATTGTACTTTCGTGATACACTACAAGCTAGTCTTGCTGACTACGAAAGCACTCAACCTTGCTTATTGTTGATTCAGTGGATGAAGAATGCGAACTCCCCTACGTATTTCACCGCAGGTCACGGAAACTACACTGATGATTTCTAATAAGCTTTTCCTTGTTAGTTGCATGTGGGATATTTTGACAAGGCATATTGTTAAGTTATTGTATCTTTCATTGCAACATGACGGCTTCGTCTCCTACTCCTGAATAAGGTAACCCCAAATTAACATTAACTCCATATGCTGGAAACATTGACCCGGAAGCATATATTGATTGGGAAATAGCGGTAGACAAACAATTTGGCATGAAGAAATTTCTAAGACTTGAATTTATTCTTGGATATTATGCTGAGTGTTTGCTTACAAAACTTCAATGCTTAAAACAAGAGAGTAATAATATTAAAGAATACTATCGTGAATTGCTAACTTGTTTGTTACGTCGTGGTTTAGAAGAATGTGATGATGCTATCCAGCTTAGGTTCATAAATGGGCTTAATAAGGGTATTCACGATATTCTTATTGATCAAACATATCGTTCTCTTTCACAATTGTTGGAAAGTGCTTGTAGTATTGAATGTTTGAATGCACCATTAGCTTCACCTGAGGCGCCTGTTGCTGCACCTCCTCTTGTGGCTAACATTTTGCAGACAAATGAGCACAAGCAAAAAGAGATTGAGAACATGGAAAATGAGAAAGTCGAGCATGGGACATTCTCTTCGACCATAGAGTAAGATATGGATACCCCGACACCTACAACAACGGATGAAAACTTAGAAGGTAATGTAAAAGGTGTTGACTTTACACATGGTGAAAATAATTTTGATATGCTGAAATTGTCCACTACTCATGCTGTCATAGAGCAACCTTTAGTGGAACCCATGGCTGAAATTCCATTGTTACAAGATGATGTGCATGCTATCTCTTGTGATAAAAAAAAGTTGTGTGAGAATGCTTCACTTATATCCATGTCACAACTAGTGAATGAACATGTTTCTTTTCTTACAAAAACAAACACCTGTGCTGATAATAAACGTGTTATTCACATTGATAGTAAAGAAGATGAACTTAAATTGATGTCTTCTTTAAATACTTTGGGTTTACATTCAAACATCTATGTACTCCCTTTCTTGAAACTATCATGTAGATTGAGAACAAAAATAGAAGTACTTGTTATGGATCGATCACATTGTTGCATATAAAATGATGGATTTGGATTTGAACAAATGTTAACACGATGTACCATATACTCTCCATTTTCATTATGTTTGCCGATAATATGAAAAGTATTTCGTGATAACCATGGCAAATCAGCATGTACAAAAAGTTTCTCCTTTAAACTATTTGGATCACACAGAATATTAAATTCAATGTAACTTAAAGTATTTAAAGAAGATATCAATCTAAACTCATCTTCTTCACTAGCAATGTGAATAACACGTTTATTATCAACACAAGTGTTTGTTTTTGTAAGAAAAGAAACATGTTCATTCACTAGTTGTGACCTGGATATAAGTGAAGTATTCTCACACAATTCTTCTTTATCACAAGAGATAGCATACACATCATCTTGTAACATTGAAATTTCAGCCATTGGTTCCACTAAAGGTTGCTCTATGACCGTATGAGTAGTGGACAATTTCAGCATATCAAAATTATTTTCACCATGTGTAAAATCAACACCTTTTACATTAATACCTCCTAAATTTTCATCCGTTGTTGTAGGTGCCGGGGTATCCATATCTCGTTCCATAGTCGAAGGGAATATCCCATGGTCGACTTTCTCATCTTCCATGTTCTCAATCTCTTTTTTCTTGTGCTCATTTGTCTACAAAATGTTACCCACAACACGAGGTGCAGCAACAGGCGCCTCAACTGAAGCTAATGGTGCATTCAAACATTCAATACTACAAGCACTTTTCAACAATTGTGAAAGAGAACAATATATTTGATCGATAAGAACATCCTGAATACCCTTATTAAGCCTATGTATGAACCTAAATTAGATAGCTTCATCACATTCTTCTAAACCACAATGTAACAAACAAGTTCGCAATTCACGATAGTATTCTTTAACAGTATTACTCCCTTGTTTTAAGCATTGAAATTTAGTAAGCAAACACTCAGAATAATATTCGGGAACAAATTCAAGTCTCATAAAATTTTTCATGTCATTCCAATTCTTAGGTTTTCTCCCTTTTCTACAAACATGCTTCCACAATGTTAACGCATACCCAGAAAGCACATTAGCGGCAAAACTAATCTTTTCATTTTCAGACAAATTAGACTTGCCAAATTGTTTGTCTACCGCTATTTCCCAATCAATATATGCTTTAGTGTCAAAGTTTCCAGCATATGGAGGCATTGTTAATTTGTGGTTATCGTGTTCAGGAGTAGGAGATGAAGCCGTCGTGTTGTGCATGTCGCAAATCTTTTGGTTGAATCAAAGTGAACTCGTTTCATGTGGATCTTTCATGATTAGTAGATAACAAGGAAAAACACAATCATATGTAATCCCCTATCAACTACTAGATGTGGCTAAACAAGTCACTCACACTCAACTCGTTCAATCAAGTTCTTACCAATTCTTACCAATTGAGCAGGAGGTGATGGCAATCGACAAGACAACAACTTCTGGAGATAAGTGTATCGGAGCCAAACACTTGTACCGGGGGGTAGTAGTATATGTGGAGCTATAGGTGGCCAAAAATGGTACAAAGGAAAAGCTAAAACCACATTAGTCAAAGCAAGTTGAATAATTGTTCAACGATGGTACCGTGCTGGTTCTAGGCCTAACCATATTAGAGAAGCGAGCCAGGACATAAACGTCGTCACAGAAATCCAACCTTCTGACTGAAAAGCAAAGGCACGATCCCAAGCTCCTTTTTTCACTTTCTTTTCTTTTAGTGCGGCTTTTTCATGTGCACTTGCCTTCTTTTCTCTTTTTTTGAGCGGCTTTTTTTTGCACTTGTCTTTTTCTTTCCTTTCAACTTTCAAGTAGTATAGCAGGGGCTAAAACTTACTCCGCAATGTTGGGACACAAGCACTTCAAATTTGAGAATCTTCTCTCTACCAAAGTTGTATGTAATCTTCTATGCTTTCCAAAACATCTAAGATCATCAAAATCCGACTTTGTATGAGTGAGATATGGACAAAATACCAAACTGGAGTGAGGTGAATCCGAAATCAGCCTGACAAAGATTGCAACTTTTCTCACTGTTTAGAGGCCGAAATTGGAAATGTTTATTTTATCAATGACAAAGCTGGATCTGATAGGAAGTTTCGTTATCTTTCAAATGAGCACAAGAATGTCCAAATCTGAGTTCAAACGTGAAAGTTATGACCGTTTTACTGAAGGGATCACAATTTGCTTCACTGAGTTGGGGGAGATGTGGGGCTTGGCCAGGTGTATGGGGGGTGTTTTTGGAAGGCGAAAAGGGTGAAACTCTTACAAGGAAACCAATCCGCTATTTTTGGCAAGGTTAATCAACAATTTTAGAAACCATCTGCTATTTTTGGAAAGATCGACCAACAATTTTAGATTTTCCTTCTAGGATGAACACAAACCCTAGAATTGTGATGGTGGTGGCTCCTGAACAACAATGGTAGCACGCTGCAATGAAACCCTAGGTGACACAAGAGACAATGATGACGACGATGATGAAAGCAAAGGTGACGATAAATGTGACTCGAACTCGAAACTCTATGAGAAAGACGCTAAAACCAGCACATGACACAACGATGCAATCGAAGACTCAACAAGCAAGATTAAAGCAGTAAAAGCAAAAGCTCAAATTGGTTTGGACAGAGGCAATCTAATGTACTATGTACTTTTTTTGTTTTCTAGACTGTAGATAAATAAAGGCAAACAAGTAATCTCTCACAGATTAGCCTGGCGCTCTGATACCACTTGATAGAAGGATTGATCCCGATCTTTCTATGAGAGGAGGGTAACTATCGATTTGGTAGGAATCGACGTTCACGGCCCGACTACAACCGTTCCGGACGTTGCGCCTTAGCGACCGATACACCAACTCCAAATGGTTATTGATCTCGCCGAGACGCGATCAACCTAACCACGAAGGTCCTTGTTCTTGCAATCAATCGAAGAACATAGCAAGAACTAGATGAACAACCAACTAAATTGGCAAATATGTATTAAGATCAGATCTGAAAATATCATAAATAGTGGGGTTCTGTAACGATAAAGCAGGCGGTCAATCCGACACGCGTGATTACCGGTATGTAGCAAAGGTTAGACATAACTAAACAAAACCCAAGTCCTAAATGAGGGTTTGGGTGGTTATTTATACTATGGGAGTAGGAGGGGGTCGGCCATAGCATAAGAGATCTAATACAACTCAAATTCAAAGCACAAAGTCTACTTTGACTAGAGTTTGACTCGGACTAAAAAAGTAACGTGTGGTTTTTGGCAGTTTGCGGATGTATCTGAAGGAGTTTTGAGGTGAGGCTGGATCCCTTGGAAACTAAACTCTGAGATCTTTCCAACGAGTACTCATGGGCCTCCAGAAACCTCCGGAATCGAAAGTTATGGCATTTTAAAGTCAGCACTGTTGGTGAGGTCGAACTAGACTTGAACTTGAACTTCTCTTTCCAATCCGACTTGAACTTGATCTTTGGCCCAATTTTGGTCCACGAGGGTCCTTCTCCATGGTTTCTAAGTACAATAAAATTATCAAAAGTATTAAATAGCATCCCATTCATATTATCACTTATGGGAAGTTTTAGGAACGCATTCACTTGATTAAGCTGTTGTGCGTGATTTCGAGTCATCGGTCCTTGGACTATTGTAGGATCGGCTCGTTGGTGAGTTGTAGTAGGTGTGATTGTATCAAGAGAGGTGATGCCCTCATCAGGAGGTGGCCAAGGTGGCGGCCTAACTGCTGGAGGTGAAGGTGCCATGCCCAGAAGCCTAGGCAACGGCCAAGACGGTAGCCGAACTGATGTAGATGATAACACCAAATCCAAAGGCCATGAAGGCCAACTGCGTGATTGTCCTGGCCAAGGTGGAGGTCGATGAAACCATGTAGATGAAAGCAGCGTAGTAAGAATAGCCTTGGTCATATCCACGCCGAACATGGTCTCATCAAATTTGAAGTGGTTGTATCCCAAAATTATGGAGTCAGTTTCAGCTCCTGCTATGTCATCTGAAAGTTGAAAAGAAAGAAAAAGGCAAGTGCAAAAAAAAGCCGCACAAAAAAAAGGAAAGGCAAATGCACATAAAAGAGCCGCACTAAAAGAAAAGAAAGTAAAAAAAAAGAGGAGCTTGGAATAGTGCCTTTGCTTTTCAGTCAGAAGATTGGATTTTCGTGGTGACGTTTGTGTCCCGGCTCGCGTCTATAGTACGGTTAGGCCTAGGACCAGCACGGTACTATCATTGAACGATTATTCAACTTGTCTTTGACTAATGTGGTTCAAGTTTCTCCTTGTGCAGTTTTAGCTACCTACAACTCCACATATTCGAACCCTACTGTGTAGGAACTAGCACCCCACCTATAGTGCCACTCTCGGAAGTTGTTTTGTTTCTTGCTGGTTGCCATCACCTCCTTGCTGAGCTTGGTAAGATGAACGAGTTGAGTGTGAGCAACTTGTTTAGTCACATCTAGTAGTTGATAGGGGATTACATATGATTCCTTGTTGTCTACTAATCATGAAAGGTCCACATAAAATGAGTTCACATCGATTCAACTAAAAGATTTGCGACATGAACAACATGACGGCTTCATCTCCTACTCCTGAACACGGTAACCTGAAATTAACATTTCCTCCGTATGCTGGAAACTTTGACCCTGAAGCATATATTGATTGCGAAATAGCGGTAGACACACAATTTGGCATGTCTAATTTGTCTGAAAATGAAAAGATTAGTTTTGGCTCTAATGTGTTTTCTGGGTATGCGTTAACATTGTGGAAGCATGCTTGTAGAAAAGGGAGAAAGCCTGTGTAACACCCCGATGCCAAATGTGCCACGGATGCTACCAACCCTCTAAATAACTAATGACACATCTACGAAAAGACTGAAAACAACCTCTAAACTCTTAAACCGCTTAAAAACTAAGCCACCGAATTTACAAAATTTCGCATGACCTCTCTAGAAAGTAGGACATCCACTCAAGAGATGTAAAACATTTGCGCTATATGATATCATTCTAGCAGTCCTTAGTTAACCAATCACACATCCAATAGAAATTAATAAACTCCACCACGATGAACAACACATTACAACTGCATTAGTTACATCCAGACTTAACGAATCAGTTAAATAGATTGTTGGAGACCGAAGTCGTGCACGTGATACTACTCCCAACCAGACGAGCCAACTTCAAAGTACATAAAACAAGAAACAAACAAGCGTGAGTCCAAGACTCAGCAAAGTGCATCAAGTGTGAAAAGTAAGGAATTCGACTAAAATACAACTACATCAAAACATAAAGTAATAGTTCCTTTAATTGACATTCGTAAATAAAGGAAGCAGTTTGAATTCATATAAATCCAAAACGTAAGAATACAATTACTTCATCATTTAACATAACCATTACTTTATTGAAATCATCCAGTAACAGAAGCAGTAACTAACTCCACTTACCACAACCAACTCGAAAATATAACAAAACCTTACCCATGCCTCAATAATCATTTCTGGATGAGCCCACGACTCAATCCTCAACCTGTTCTTTCCATTCTCATCAATTAATATTTATCAATTGCAACACACAATGCAATGAAATGTTTTTAGGGAATATATCCTGCAAATCAGAGTTGGTGAAACCATGGTGCAACCCAACAATTTTGAAAAAAAGTTCAGCACCCCATCTCATATAAAATTTCATGATCAATTGTCTTGTGCTAGAAGTTACAAAAAGACAAAGTTGATCATGATAAAGAATAAGTTTGTCTTTTTATTACTCTTAGCACAAGATGAATTTGATCATGAAATTTTATATGTATATGGGGTAAGCTGAGATGTACATCCATGATTTTTTTCAGAATTTTTGAAACTTTTTTAGTTGGGTTGCACTGTGGTTTCACCAAATTGCCTGATTGCATGTGATATTTTTCCATCTTTTATGCTTTCATGCTCAAAATGCAACCTTTTAGCCTATACCGGTATAGGTGAGTGCACACCCATCGGTGTGCACCTCTCATTCCCTACTATCCCGTGACGGGCCTACTTTATCGACTCGCCCCATCTCAGAGATGGGACTACGAGGTAGGACTTTGTACTCACTACGCAGAGTACAGAGGCCCACATCAACATGGGTCGCCTCTTCTGTAATGAATGCGCCAATGCAAGTGACATGAATGAACTACAAGTTTCATCCTATTTCAACTCCACATCGATCATAGACATGTTTATAAGCACGACACAAACATGAATATAAACACGCACATTATCATTTAATCACATTCATCACTTTATCACTTGCATCAACATAACCATACTCATTTGTACAATTCATAATGCAATGCAATAATTGAAATTGAATAACTTACTTTCTAATTGCTAACATTCATCCATCCTCATCATCATAAATTTGGAATACAGTTTCTTCCTGCACAAATCACAAAAGACCCCCGACGAATCCGGGACCTCCGGATGTACTCAAGTCAAATCGGAACTTCCAACCGACGGTCGGAAACTTTTGATTATTCCAGAGAATGATCACTTTGGGGACTAATTGCTACCTAAAACTTCCTTCATAGGCATTAAGGTAGCAATTACACCCTTTTAATCCTAACAGTTGCACTAACTTCTCGTATTCAACATCTTTAGACACCTTACTCATTCATCTAATCCACACATCAGAACACTCATTTCAATTACAAATATCACCCGGGGTACTTGCATCAAGTCACTTAACATTTTCATAAAAAGGCAATTATCCTACTAGACAAGCTTATAAACACAAGTTCAACCATAGCGTAAGCATATTCATAACACAAGCAATCAAGTAAATACCCTATTAAGGATATACGGGTTACACTTGCCTTTACCGACGTGTGAGATAACTCAGGGTCGAGACCACCCCCGAAGACACTCTCCCTGAAAAACAACGTTGCGCACAAGAAACAATCAAAAACCAACTCAGAACAACATTGCTTAACACTTCCACATTTTAATCCAAAACAGTCCAAATTCCAACTAATGCAATTCCGGACAGCCGGCATTGAAAATGTCGTAACTTCCAAACGGCTAATCCAAAAAGGATGAGCTTAGGCTATAAACGGTTGCAAGAGACAAATCTACAACTTTTTCTACAGCCGACCAATCGGGAACTGCATCGATTAATATCAGATTTGCGACGAACAGCAGACAAATGCAAATTAACTCGTTCTGGACAGCATGCACCAAAATGAGCATAACTTTCGCATGGATTAACGAAAATGGTTGAATTTAGTCTCTAATTAAAGACAAGAACCATATCTACGCTTTTCTCCACATGCGGCTGACCGGGAAAAGAATCTAGAATTTTCAAACAGCAGTCCGAACAGCGGGACAGAATTCCCCCCAAAAAGGAAATTGTTTTAAACTACTCTAATCTCTTCATTCCCCCATTCCAATCACCACCAATTCAGAAATCCTAGTTAGGCATTAGCACAAACACCTTACATGCAAGCTAGACTCCAAGAAGATTATACCTCAAAACCTCCTCATGGAGCCATGGAGGAAAGGGAGGTGGAGGAGGTACTAGGCCGGAGGAAGGGTCGACGGCGTCAAGGAAGGAACCGCCAGCGCGGCGCTGGTCGGTCGGGAGGAGGGCAAGACGGCGGCGGCAAGAATTGGAGGCCAAGTGAGGCCGGAGATGCTGCTCTCCGGGCGCGGTGGGAGGAGGCGCCAACAATGGAGGCGGCGCAAGCTTCACTCAAGTCGAAGGTTTGGATTTTGGTGAAACTTTTGCACCCATAGCTAGATTAGAAACAATTAGAATCTTGCTTGCATTTGCATCTTGCTTTGACATTAAATTATTTCAAATGGATGTAAAGAGTGCATTCTTAAATAGACAAATATCCAAGTTGGTATTTGTAGAGCAACCTCCCAGTTTTGAAAACCCTAAACACCCAAATCAAGTTTACAAACTCTCTAAGGCGCTATACGGTCTCAAACAAGCTCCAAGAGTATGGTATGAGCGACTTAGAGATTTTCTAATTTCAAAGGGGTTCAAAATTGGGAAGGTTGATACAACACTCTTTACAAAAATAATTGATGAAGATTTCTTTGTATGTCAAATTTTTATTGATGATATTATATTTGGATCTACTAATGAAGATTTTTGCAAAGAATTTGATAATATGATGTCTAGGGAGTTTGAAATATCCATGATTGGAGAATTGAGTTTCTTTCTTGGACTTCAAATCAAGCAACTCAAAAATAGGACATTCGTGAGCCAAACCAAATATATTAAGGATCTTCTCAAAAGGTTTGGCATGGAGGACGCAAAGCCTGTCAAGACTCCAATGGCTTCAAACGGACATCTCGACCTAAATGAGGGAGGTAAACCGGTAGACTTAGGCTGTGTTTGTTTAGGCTGGTGCTGGAGGAGAAGTCTGAGCCGAAGAAGCTATTTGACTACTGCTGAGCCGGATGAGGATGGCAATTTTTCATAAATAACAATTAAGTTGTAAGGTGTCGGTGTTTCAAGAACCGGCAAGTAAATTTGTAGATCTAGAGGGGCTACGCGCTCCCGCTTCTTGAATGGTTAGACCGAAAGAGAGGAGGTCCAAGATTTATATCGGTTCGAGGCGTAACGCCTTACCCAAATCCGTGAGGTGGTCGGGTGTTATTGATTCTGGTGTATCCGTCCTGTTACAAGTGAGGGCTGAGCTCGGGCTCAGAGCGCCTTGTGCGCAGGGGTTGCCGGGAATGGCTACGAGTGTGGTTCGGGAGTGCTATGTTCGTCTACCTACACCTTGCCCGCTTCGAAGGGTCATGCCTCCCCTTATATAGCCTGGGGAGGCCGGTTACGCGGAGGTTACACGGGAGTGTTTAAAGGGAAAAAATGGATGGGGCTCCCTACGCCTAGGAGTCCGGCTTTTGCCTTGTTGTCTGTTGCCGGACTTGACCTTTGACGGTAGCCGACGCCCCGTGTTGGGTTGGTAGAGGCGCAGAGCGACACCGGTCCGCTCCTCCGGAAACGGCGCACTCGCCTCCAAGAAGGTCGTGCTAACGCCGAGGGCGCCGCTTCGGAACCGTCTTGGGAAGGTGCGAGCGCCCCGCCCTCGCCGATCGTGACGAACCGCCAGATCGACCCGCTTTAGGTGACCAGCAGAGGGTTTGCCGACGATTTGACGCTCGCTTTCGTGAAGATGACCCGAGCTTGTTCGTGGTGCCGATCGGTCCGACCCATTGGTCGGGCCAACCTGGGTCGCCGCTGCCGTAGTTCGGGGCGCCGTCCCGAGCGCTTGGTCGGATCGCTCGGGTTGGCTTGGTCGGGGACCGAGCGCCGCGTGGGCTGGTCGGTCGGCCTTCCACCGCTGTGAGTGTTGCCGGAGGGCGTCCGACTTATTGCGCTTGGCTGCCTTCTTCGGGCCGGATTGGTCGAAAGTCGAGGGCCTCCGAGCAGGCTTTGTTTGAGGCTCAGCGGTGGCGCCCATATGCTTCTCCCGGCCGGGGATACCTATGCCCCGGTATTCGCTAATAGTTTTCGAGCCCCGAGCGGATCGGAGAACCGGCCGGGGTCTACCCTGCTCAACGGATCCTCGGTCGCATGCCGCTTTGATATGGCCGATCTTCGTGTTTTAGGACCGATCGTCCGGTTCTGCGATTTCGTGCCCACGGCCGTTTGGTCGGTTTTGTTCGGTGCGCGAAGATCCGGTGGATGGAGTTTCGAGCCCCCGAGCGGATCGGAGAGCCGGCGGGGTTTATTTTCGCGGCGAGGCAGCCCTGCCAGGACTCGAGCTCTGGTCAAAGTCGCCAGTACCGCAAGTGCATCGCTTGACGGAGGTGGCCTCCTGCTGCCGTGTCCGACCAAACGGGTTGGTTGCCTAATGCCCGGTGCGCTGCGAAGATCCGGTGATGAACCCCGAGCCCCTCGAAAGGTGTCGTAGAGCTGGTTTGGGCTTACTCGTGTGCAGAGGCGCCCATTTTGCGCCGTGGATCCCGATGTACTGCAAGGTTTGCGCTGGCGCCGTAAATAGATAAAGGCGCCGCCCCATGCTTTCTGAGCGAGGCGGCGGTGGCGCTTCCCACTTAATACGCCCGTCCGCAGTGTGGGACCGGAGGGGTGAGCTAGCGCGCTGCTGGCGCGCGTTGGCTTGAACGCCGGCTCGTGGCGAGCCGACAGCGGTTTGTCCGAAGGGCCCCGGTGGCTTTCAAGGAGAACCATTTCCGAGTGGACGTTATCCTGCTGCGGGCGTCCCACCCTCCGGGGCGACCCATGAGAACCTTTTACTCGATCTCAGGTCGGACCCTGTGTCGCCCGCCGACTGAGCGCTGCTGGCCGCCACCGTCGACGGCCCGCGGTGAGTGTGGAGTATGGTCTCAACACGATTAAAGGTGATTGCCGTCCCGCCAACCCAACTAGAGGCCCACCGAGCTCACTTTATCCTCGCCCTCGCTGATTTTTTCGCCGGGCAAGGTGTGCATCCACTTGGTGGTCGGGCGCTCGAGCCCACAACACTTGGTCGAGCCCCGAACATAAGCCGTGAGCCTTTTCGTGGCTTCCGGACCGTGAGCGGCCTTGGCGTGTTTCTCTTGCAAGGCGGCTCTTCAAGTTTGGGAACGAGGCTCGAGGAGCCGTGGCGCCACTCGCCCGGCGTGAGGCCTTTCGCCGGGTCTGCCGTCTCTGTCAGAACTAACGCAGGGGTGATCAAGAATTGAGGCGGCAGATCGTTGAACTGCCGCGACGGCTGGGGGAGCGATACTGCTCTGTTCGCTGACGCCGTCTCGCCGATGGGCGCTGCGCTCTTATAAAAAGGGGGAACCATCGTCGGATTCTCCGTGTTGTCCTCGTTTTCATCGCGAAAGAAAGAGAGACGAGGGCGACCGTGAGGGAAACCAAAAACCTAGGAGAGGGATTCATCGCCAGCCCTTTTTCCGCCGCGGTCCCCGCTTTTCGGAGATGTCGTGGCCGGAGTGCTCGCTCGATGCTCGTGGTGCTTGGCTCGCGAAGAACGATTCTTCCCCGCGCGACGATCTCGGTGGAGGGTGCCGACGGAGCCGCGGCCCGAGCCCGGCGACGGCGAGATCGTCAGATCCGCGCCCTTCTTCGAAAGCGCTGGTTCGCCTCCTCCACTCATTTGTTCGCGGGCTTTTCACTTTACAAGGCGAGGCGCACCATCTCGAATCCCCACGGCGGCTACACATCGCGATCTTCATCACGCGGCGAGGCCTTTTCGGGGATCGAGCCCCATTGGGCCCTCCGAGGTACTTCTTCCATGGCGCGTCAGCATTGCAAGGGCAAGTCGGCGGCGGCGACTGTTGGCGCCGACGGCGGCGCCGCTTATCCAACTTCTTGGTCTAACCGCAAGGCCGGAGTACATCGACATGAAGCTGCCCAAGTCGAACCGAGGATGGCACTCCGAATGGTTCTATATTCGGAACGCAGGGGACAGCGCCCCGGCCTTCACCGAGAGACGACCCGAGGCGATGCCCGAATGGAACCGGCCGGCAGACGCGAAGGAGAAGAGGAAGATGGAGGTGATCCTTGAGCAGCGTTTGCGGCTCTGAAGAGGCGAGGCTCGACGGTGACGCCGCCGTCTGCGGCGCTCATGGCGAGACGCTGCATAACCCTCATGGATGTGCCTCACCCAATGTTCGAGTATGTGGGAGCATCCGACCCCATGAGGATGGAGCGTTCGACCTCCCTCGCCGGAGGTAGAGGCGCGGTCGTGCTCGCAGCTGCCGACGAACGGCAGCTTGCGCCCGCTGGTTGTGCCGAATCGACCGCGGAGTCGCACGCCACGAAGCTCGGGCGATCGCCGCCGCTCGCCGCCAGATCGGGGCCGGCGGTGGAGCTAACCTGCGCCACGGTCGCCGGCGTCGCCGATCCCGCATCGAAGTTTTGCCGCTGCCGCCACCGAGGGGGCGGTTAGAGAGGAGCCGCAGCGGCGGTGGCGGTGGTCGCCGATTCGCCGCTTGGTGGTGTCGAGGTCTCGCCGCTTGCGGGCTGCCGGACGACCACGAGGGGACTCCTTTCGCCGCCGCCGTCCATCTTAGCTCGGGCGGCAAATACCCATCCGGCGCAGGCATCGTTCACGCTGGATGACAGGGCGGAGCTTGGGGAGTGGGAATCCCTGCAGGAGGGCTCCCAGCGAGCCAAGACTGAGATGGAGAAGATTCGGGCGAGCCTGGGTCAGCTCCTCGAGTCCTCCGGCAGGGTGCTGGACGCCGTCACCGGAGGGGTTGACCTGGCCGGCGTGGTAAGTTGTGTTCAAAATTTCCCCGCCTTTCAATTTCAAGGTCTCGAGTGATGCGCCGCCGGTTGCGCTGCCGCGGAGCGCCAGAGGGTAAGTCCGGTTCTCCACACTGCACGGCCAGAGGACGGCCGCGGAGAAGGATCGCGACCAACTGGGCTCCGAGCTGCATGAGGCTCGGGAAGCCGTGGTGCGCGAGCGGTCGGCGGCAGAGGAAGCCCGCCGGGCGATGAACGAGATGGCCGATAGCTTGGAGGAGGAGCGCCGATCGGGTCGGTCCCTGGGGGCGAGGGTATCCGAACTGGAGTCCCTCCTAGCGGAGGCCAATAGCGCCAAGGTCGCTGCCCAGGCGGAAGCAGCGGCGGCGAAAAAGCTCGAGGAGGATGTTTCAGCCAAGCTTCATCGCCATGACCGAAGTCGCCGGCGGTAAGATGTTGTCATTCGTTGATTTGGGAGGTGCCGCTATCGAAGCGCGCTTTTTAACTTCGCTTCGATCTTCGTGAGTTGCGTAAGAGGTTCAGCCGATGTTAGCGAGGCGCGCGATTGGCGGAGGAGCGTGACGCGCGGCTACGGGCAAGGCGGCTCACGGCTGGAAAAGAGGCGAGGGCGACGGTCGAACTGGTCGCCGAGTTGGCGACCTTGGGAGGGTAGGCCGCCGCTCGCAACCGATTGTTTCGGGCCGCGGGGCACAAGTTTGCTCACGATCGAGTTGGCTCGTGTGCCGGAGCACGTCGAGAAGTCGGTGAAGACGAGTGCTGCCCTGGGAGCCACTTCCGCGCTTGTTAACGCCATGTCCTTCTACAATGGTATTAACTCGACAACGCAGAAGCGGATCGCCAGAACCGACCGACGAGGAGGTCCAGCGCTTCGCGCTCCAAGCCGAGCCCCATGCCCGAAAGTGATCGCTGATCGGATATCGCCGCAGAAAGCGCCCTCCACGGGATTACGAATAATGTTAGACATTATTATTTTTGCAAAATGTAAAGAACTTTGATATGTATTGAATCGGGGTTCGTTTTTGTGATTATTCGCGAGTTTGAGCTGTTCCTTCGCGTTCGGAAACCGTAGCCCTGGAAACCTGTTCCTTCGTGTTCGAAAACAGTAGCCCTTGAAACCGTCGGGGTTTTTCGGGCGTAGGCGTGTTCGATTTTTCGAAGGGAGCGCGAAGGAGGTGCTAACGAACCCTGAGGTCGAAAGGCGTCTATTCATGTTTCATGCAGGGAGGAGGGTTCGATCGATTTAGGGAGCCAGACCCGCGGTAACCTCTTGCCGCTGAGTGCTACTTAAACCTTAGCGTGGGCGGCGTAATGAAGCGCTTGGTCGGACGGTTACCCGCTAGGAAGTCGAGTGGTCGGCCGGCCGCCAATTCGATGAATATGAATGATGTTGGAAAACAAAAGCATTCATTCACGCGGCAGAGAGGACGCCTCGACCGACTTCAGGGTCATACCAAGACGGTAGCCGCCATCGCAAAGCGCCACTTTGAAACCGCAGCCACGGGTATGGTCATAGCCGCTTGGCCTGACAGTTACCCTTACCCGCTTAGGAAGCCGAGTGGTCACCGGATCACCGACCGTATGAATGTGAATGACATTGCTCCTCGAGCCCCGAAAGCAATGCGTGGCGACTGCACCGTGGTCGGCGCAGATTGTCGGGTCCTTCAAATAATCGTAGGAGACCGAGAGTCAAGAGACTTATCTCTTTGGGTCGGTCGTCAGAGGCGCCGGGCAAGGCCCGTGCGGATTCCGAGGTTGTCCAGATGATCGACTCGCTGAAGATCGGCGGGTCGCGTCGCTCAAAGACGGCGGCGCTCAAGGCCGTGTCGCTTCGCCAAGATTTAATGTGGAGTGGAATTTAATGCATCGGCGGGCAAGATCGGACGGTGGGCATGATCGGGGGAGTTCACTTGAGCCTCAAGCGATGGCGGTTTTGGTCTGCGCTGAACCGCCCTTATAAATACGGCAAGGCCGGGTAGTGGTAACCCACACCCGGCCTTGACGTCTGCGTTCCTTGCCTTCTTCGTCTTCCAAGCGCTTCCTCGAGGAGCTTCTTGCGAGCGCTATGGCGAGCGGCGGCGGCGACGACAGAAGGTCGGGAACGAGTGGCGAGGCGACTGGGGTCCGCCCCCAAGAAACTTCTTGACGAGGGGGGCTCTTTCGGCGGCGGTGGCGGGGTGGGCCTGACCTCGCCGAGATTCTTCATCCGAGCCTCGCCATGTAGATCCCTTCTAGTTGTTTTGGTGAGATGTGGGGTTGCCGAGTTGACGCCTGCTGATCTTTGCTTCCCGCAGTCCTGATCGTCCGGCGCAAGGCCGGCTAAGCGCGCCTGGTAGCTCCGCACCCCAGCAATGGAAAGTGGTCTCCGAGGACCGGCGGCGAAAGCATGGTGGACGCCGCTGTGCGGTCATGATGCCGACTGGTGTCCTGTGGGTCTCTCGCCTTTGGGGCGCAGTGACTACGGCCAGCGAAGCTGGGTCTGTGTCGCGAAGACGAGGCGGCAGCACAATGGGCGTGCCGAGGCCATCGAGGCGGAGATAGCTCACGCTGGTGAGGATTTCGACCCACGCTGGGTTCTTCTCTCCATGCTCCGCCGCGCGACGAGTATGGGCAGGAGCCTGAGGCCACTTGGGGTGGAGCTGAGCGAACCGGTTCAGCCCACCGTGGCACAGTACGCCTTCGGGCTCACCCGAGCGGCCGAGGCATTGGAGGGCCTGCCCAGTTTCTCCGGAACGCCCGCTTCGTGAGGGCGGAGGGTTGCCGCCGACGCGGAGTACGCAGTGCGCGTGCGGCCAATGGTGGCTCTTCGAACCGATGGCTACCGCCTCGCGATCTCGGTGAGCGGCCCAGCGCCGGGCTGTGGTACGGGAGGCGGCGGAGATGGTGGCGGGCGCCGCACCGAGGTTTTGGACGACGAGGCCGAGGCGAAGCGAGACTCCGGATGGCGACGAGGACGACGCTTTTCGCCCCACCATTAGGGAGGTCGCGCGCCGCCGAACTCGCCAGGCAGGCGTGATATCTCGGCGCCGAAGCCTCCTTCCGCTTTCGTTCTCGACCGCTGCTTTTGCAGACTTTTGCACTCTTTCCTGCTTTAGGGTTAGCATAAACTGTGTACTTTTGATGTTTGCTTGTTTGCAATGTATGCCTCGTCCTTTTGGTGAATCATATTGTGTCCTTCAGAAGCTTCGTTGCACTTAATGTTTCCTTTCTTGGTACTTCTTTTTGCCGAACGCTCGTTATTATCGATCACCGCGAAAAACTCCTTTGCTACCGTCCGCTGGTCGCCAGAAGACCATCACCATGGACCTCTACTTTAGTGGTCGAGTCAAGAAAAACTACGGAGTTTTCACAAGACGAGGTCGAGTGGCCGGCGGCGGGTCCTTCGGGAGGACCTTGGGTCGGTTTGGCGCCACGCAACGAGGTTACGAGGCTAGAAGCCCCCCGAGTGTTCGCGCCAAGAAATGAGTTTCAGGAAAAACCGCCGAGCTTTTCGATGTTCCAAGCGTTTGAAACAACGCTACATCGGCGTCTCTTAGTCGATAGGTGCCGGGTCGGATTACCTCCACAACGGTGAAGGGCCTCCCCACGGAGGAGAAAGTTGTGCTCGCTAACGTTGGATCGAACTTGGCGCAGACCAAGTCGCCACGCTGAAGGCTCGGCGCGGATCCGGGCGACTCGAGAAGCGCCGCAACGCTTATCGATATTTGGTCGACCGAGGACAGCAATGTCGCGTGCCTCGCCGAGCTGGTCGACGCGTCTTGTCAGTGAGTCGAGCCCCGAGCTTGGTCGAAGGTTTGCGACCTCGAGCATCAGATTCCAAGTCGGTTGGCGGGGATACCCGGCGTAACACCGTGAAGAACGGCGTGAACCCGGCCGACCGTCGAGAGGGTCCGCGAGTTCCAAGGGACGGAGGGCAGCTTTGGCTGCCCACCGCCCCGCCGACTTCTTCAATCGGTTGAAGATTCGCGCTTGAGCCCCTCAGAGGATCATGCCGTTCGCCCTTTCGCCCGGCCGCTGGTCTGGCGGTGGGCCACGGACGCCCAATGACGCGGATGTTGAAGTCGTCAGCACTTGAGAAATTCTTCCGTAAATGCGCGGCTATTGCCGCTGATGATGGAGTTCGACCCCAAATCGCGATCGATGCCGCTGAAGAAGATGGTCGCTATGCGGACGTGATAGTGACGATCGCTTCGCCTATCCACTTAGTGAACTTGCCACCGCGACAAAGAGGTGCGTGAAGCCCCGGCGCTTTTTTGAAAGGTCCGAGCAGTCGAGTCCCCTGCACCGCTAATGGCCATGTGATGGGAATCGCCCGAGGGCTTGGCCGGAAGGTGTGTTTGCCGCAAAAATTGGCACCCTTCACAAAGTGCGGACAATTTGTTTGGCGTCGGCCACCATGCTGGATCGGCCAATAGAAACCTTGACGGAAGGCCTTACCCACGAGGGACCGTGGTGTCAGCGCGGATGACCGTGACACCCGCCGTGGATGTCGAAAGCAATTCCTTGCCTTGGTCGGTCAGATGCACTTCGAGGACCCCGAGGGACTCCTCTTGTAAAGGTCTTCGCCAACCAGACAAAAGATTTTTTGCCGAAGCGAGGCGCTTGCCTCTGGCCGGATCTCGGGGAGCGACCTGCTCGGCTGCGCCGACGGCGGGCTTCCTCGGTCGGATTCGGCGTCATCACGCCTTGGCTCGACCCGGACGCCGCGCTGGGCTTGATCCGGAGTTGGTTCGGGCAAGCCAGCGGGCACGCCGCCGTCTCACTGGGTCGGGCCTGACGGATGGTCGGTGGAGATCGTGGGCAAAGATCCGGCCGGACCGCCCCTGCCGGAAGCGAGGTTGGCGAGGTAGTCGGCCCCGCCGCTAGAAGCGCCGGTTGAGGTCGTGGTGGAGCTCGAACCCTTGAACTTCTCTTCAAGCTTATGACTTCCCAACAGAAGACTGCCGCCATGCGGGATCTCTCGGGGCTCGAGGCCTTCATGACTGGTCGACCACCAACTTGGAATCGCCAGATACGTAAGTCCGCCGACGCCGAGGTCGGGGGCGATCCGGAGACCGCTGATGAGGGCTTTCAGACTCGGCGACGTTATTCAGAGCGTCGAAGAGCAATTGACTAAGATATTGGAGTTTGTTGCCGAGTGGGGAAACGATAACGATTCCGGCACTCGCTCCGTTCTTGGTGTAGGATCCGTCGAAGTACATCGTCCAATACTCGGGGTCTTCAAGCACCGGGGCGCTCGGGCCTCGGTCCATTCGAAGAACGGTCGGCAAGGGCTTGCGATTTAATCGCCGCCCGGGACGAACGCAAACGTCGTGGGCTGCGGAGCTCAAGTGCCCACTTGGCCACCCTTCCCGAGGCGCGGTTGCGGATGATCTCGCCTTAGCGCGGTTGTTACCACAAAGACGCAGGTCTTGGCCGAAGTAGTGGATCGATTTCCTCTTCGCGATTAGCACCGCGAGAGTAATCTCGCACTTGTGAATAGCGGCTTTGACTTCGATAAAGATTACCGATGAAGTAGACCGTCATTATACCTTGAGGGCACGGCCTTCTTCCGCCGGGCTGACGACGAAGCGCCAAGGCCACGACCGGGTCAGGGCGGCAACGAGAGGAGCAGAGGTTCGCATGGCACCGCGCTTATCAGACCGGAGGTGATGTCGAAGGCCTTCATCGATCGAGGGCTTCTTCTCGCTTCTCAAGCGAACTGGTGGTCGGACTTCCGGAGAAGCTTATAGCGGCATCCGCGTCACGAGGCGGATACGAACGCTCAAGGTCGCGAGGCATCTGCCGCCTTTGGACGCCTTTAGATTAGCAAACCGCCCCATCCTCATGATCGCGGAGACCTTTAACGGGTTGGCTTCGATGCGGCGTTCGATATGATGAAGCCCAGAGCTTTCCCGGGGACCCCAAGACGACTTTTCGGGTTGAGTTTTACGTGAAACCGTCTTGAGGTTCGCAGAAGGTTTTTCGAGGTCGGCGACGAGGTCGCCGCCTTCGCTTTTGACGATGATGTCATCCACGTATACCTCGACGTTATGCGCGACGGTCATCAAAACAAGTGTACATGCACCGCCGGTATGTAGCGCCGGTTTTTCGCATCAAAGGGCATTGTTACGTAACAAAACGAGCCGAAGAAGTCGCGAGTGGTCGGACTCTTTCATCAGATCTGGTGATAGCCCCGAGTAGGCGCCCAGAAGGAGAGCGATTCACACCCAACGGTGGAATCGACGACACAGTCGATCCGGCAAAGGAAAATGGTCTTTGGGACATGCCTTGTTCAAAGCCCGTAATCAACACACATCCTCCATTGTCTTGACTTTTTTTACAAGGACAGGTTGGCAAGCCACCGGGGTGGCGTACTCTTTATGAACCATGCCTCCAAAAGTTTGGCTACTTTTTCCCCTATGAGTCAAGGCTTTTCTTCGTAAACGGCGTAAGGCGTTAGGCGACCGGTCTTGGCGCCAGTCGGATATTGAGGGCGTGCTCGACGACTTCCTTGGGATGTTCGGCATGTCGGAGGTCTTCCATGCGAAGACATCCCGGCTTGTTCGAGGAAGTCGACGAGCTGCTTCTATTTGGCGGAGGGCGACCCTACCCAGACGGTCTTGGCTGGTCTCGGTCGACCGCGACCCTCTTCGTGTCTTCTAAGGACTCAAAGGACCCGGGTCCCGACTTGCGTGAGGCGAGGAGGACTCAGGCTTCCTCCCAGATGGTCGAGTTCGGCGGACGCAATGATCGGCCGGGCTACCGCAATCGCCTCGCTTGCGCTGAAAGTGAGTCGGAAGGATGAGGCCACTGTAATGACGCCCATGCCCCTAATCTTCAACTTTAGGTAAGTATAGTTGGGGATCGCCATAAACTTAGATGTGAGCACGGCCTCCCAGATGCGCGTAGGATCTCATGAACCCCACAACCCTCAAAAGTGAGGTTTTCGATGCGAAGTTCTCTGCCCCTGAAGGTGACGGCGGTCGACTCGCCTAAGGGGTAGGCTCGGCGCTCGGGATGACACCGTGAAAGGTGCCTTGCTTGGTCGCAGGGTCGAGCGAACTCCCAGGCGCCGAGCGCCTCACCATACATGATGTTGAGACTGCCATCACTGGCCCATGAGCACCTTTGAGGCGCCGAACCCCACGATGGGATCGACGACGAAGCGGTACCTTCCCCGTGCGGATGTGGTCGGTGGTCCGTCCGATCAAAGGTGATCGGAGACTCGACCACCGGAGGTACTTCGGACCGCAGGGTCACCGTGTGCACCTCGCGATAGGCAAGCTTTTGCTCGCTTGTCGGGCCAGAGCTCTCCGGCCCACCGAAGATCATGAGGCATCCGTCTGGCTCCGGAACCCATCGTCCGCTTTTTTCCCGACCTCCGGGCGCTCGCGCTTCTTTCCTTTACCCCTGGTCGCGGGGTTTTGAGAGCGCCGCCAGACTTCGCAGTCCAGATTCTGCTTGACGGGTGGTGCGGTGACACAGCATTTCCATCAACTTTTTGAAGTGGTCGGATGCTGCGCGCTACCTTTGCTTGTCGGCGGTGTGGCGGCGCACGGTGGTCTCGCGGGCCTGTTTTCCCTTCCGCCTCCGTTTGTCGGAGTGATCGGAGGAGGGCAGCTCGAACCGACTCTCGCTTGGCCTTCCCTTATCGAAGATGGTCCCCACGCTCCTCACGGAGGCGTGGTTGGTGGCAATGTCGAGCTCCTTGGTAGTCTTGGGTTTGATGCACTTCACTTGTGGACTAAGGCTCAGACGCAGTGCAGTAGATGAATGCCCCACGACGCTCGTCGGCCAAGTCGGGAGTTCATTACATCGCTGGAGAAGCGCCAGATATAGTCCCGAGCGTTTCCGCCAGCCGCCAGCAGCTTTGAGGTCCTGTGGAGTTCCCGGACGCCAGGTGCCTCGAAATTTTCGATTTAAGACGCTTCTTCGTGTCGCCCAGTTCTTGATGGTTCGCGGCAGTACTCGAAGTCAAACTCGGCCGAGTCCGCTGTAAATGGGGAGGTACCGAATGATAAAAAGATCATTAGTAGCTCCACGGCTGCAGCGAGCCGATAGTCTTCCAACCAAACACCGGGTTCGCGGCGCCCGTGTATTTGGTTATGTTAACAGGTGCTCGGAAACGGGCGGGAAAATCCGCCCAACGGATCTCCCGCGAGAATGCCTGAGGTCCCGGGCCTTCCGGCTCGGGGATTTCGTCATGGCGCGGCCATTGCTCGCGACTTTTTGCGAAGGGCGCGATCGGCGATCGCCTTTTTTCGTAAGGCCGAGGGTGTCGCAGTAATCGTGGCGTACGCCCGAGGCGCCGACGCGTCGGAGTGTAGGAGGCCTGGGCAGCCCAATCCGCGGCGGTTTTTGCCGGCCACATGAAGTCCTGGCTTTATGCTCCGAATGGGACCTCGAGTAACGAGTGCTGGGGCCGCACATATTGACGGCTGCGACGGCTCTATCACCCCGGAGGTGCCGGTAGGTAGCCCTAGCCTCGAGCTCGTTTCTCGGTGGACGCCATGCGAGCAAGCATTGTACCGCGCGAAGTTTTGGCTAGGAAGGGGGAAACACGGGGCAACGACCGGCTCTTCGCCGCTTGTTGTCAGACTGGCGCTACACAAGATGCGCCACAGCGCCTGTGGTGGCACAAGTTGGCTTGGCCCCGGTAGGTCGACCCTTGCCTTGCCAAGTTTGGTCAGAGCTCCGGCTCGTTGCCGGAGAAGCTCTCGCTGGTAGATGTGGGAGACCCGAATTGGTCGTGGCCGACGCCTCGCTTCCGGCGCCTTTGGCATGGCTTCTTGGCTCGGGGAAGTAGCGGCCGACTGATTGGCTATGTCGGCCACGTTGCATTCGAGGGAGTATGGTCCCTCCGATGCTTGCTCCGCGTCGGAGCCGAGTCGCCGCTTGAGGAACCCTCCAATATTTCATGGACAGAGGCGGTGCGTAGCCAGCCATTGCCACGAAATGCAGGCCTGCGGTGGGCGTCGACTTCGAAGGCTGCGTGGGGGCCTCGAGTCGAAGGTTGTCGAGGGCGTGAGTGGCGAGATCCAGGCGTCCAACGGGGGCCTGATTCCGCGGTACGGCAGGAGCAAGGGCGAGCTCTCCTGCCGTGGTGACGACGAAGTCAAGGAACCAAGCGATTCGGCCCGGCGCGAGGGCGCTGCTGCCGTGGAGAAAGCCATCAAGGAGACAAATGGGAATCCGGAGATGCCGATGACGCTGTGAGGCCCCTACCGGCGCGCTAACCGCTTGTTTCGAGAACCGCAAGTAAATTTGTAGATCTAGAGGGGCTACTGGCGCCCCGCTCCTTGAATGGTTAGACCGAAGAGAGGAGGTCCAAGATTTATAATCGTTTAAGCAGTAACGCCCCTACCCAAATCCGTGAGGTGGTCGGGTGTTATTGATTCAGTGTATCCGCTGTGTTATAAGCTTTTGTAGTGAGCTCGGGCTCAGAGCGCCTTTGTGCGCAGGGGTTGCCGGAATGGCTACGAGTGTGGTTCGGGAGTGCTATGTTCGATCGCTTACACCTTGCCCGGCCCGAAGGGCCATGCCTCCTTATATAGCCCGGGAGGCCGGGTTACTGTGGAGGTTACACGGAGTGTGTAAAGGAAAAAAATGGATGGGGCTCCTCACGCCTAGGAGTCCTGGCTTTTGCCTTGTGTGGGTTGCTTGACTTGACCTTTGACGGTAGCCGCACGCCCCGTGTTGGGTTAGTAGAGGCGCAGAGTGATGCAGCTCCGGCCTGCTCCTCCGAGAAACGGCGCACTGCCTGCTTGTGATGCAAGAAGGTCGTGCCGACGCCGAGGGCGCCACTTTAAGGAACCGCCTTGGGAAGTCTGCAGAAGGCCCCGTCTCGCCGATCGTGACGAACCGCCGCGCTCGGCTTTTAGGTGACCAGCAGAGGCCTAAGCCGACGATTTGACGCCTGGGCTTTGTGAAGATGACCCGAGCTTGTCTGGTCTGCCGTCGTCCGACCCATTGGTCTGCCAACCCCTGGTCGTTGCTGTCAGAGTTAAGGGGCGCCGGTCCTGTAGCGCTTTGGTCTGATCGCTGGGTTGGCTTGGTCGGGACCGAGCGCCTCGCGTGGGCTGGTCGATTCGGCCTTCCATTGCTGTGAGTGCTGCTCAGAGGGCCTCCGAGCAGGGCTTCTTGTTTGAGGCTCAGGCGCGGTGGCGGCCCATATGCTTCTCCTGGGCCGCTGGGGATACCTATGCCCTGGGTATTCGTCATAAGGGTACCAGGGAAGTGGGATTTCAAAAGCTCCAGCTAGCCCGAGAAGCATCGTTTTCCTTACTTCTCTCGCGTAGTGCAAATTGGGCTAGAGCTTCTTCTCTCCGTCTAGCTGAAAAAATAATGTTTGTTTTAGTTTATGGCTCATAGAGGTCTAGAAGCCAAATAAGCTCAAGCTCAAGCCTAAACAAACACAGCCTTAAAGCTTTATAGATCTATGATTTGTTGTTTACTTTATCTCACCGCATCTAGATCCGATATAATGTTTAGTGTTTGCATGTGTGCTCGTTTTCAAGCTTCTCCTAAAGATTGTCATTTGGTTGCCATAAAGAGAATTCTAAGATATTTAAAACATTTCTCAAATATAGGATTATGGTATCCCAAAGGTGCTAAATTTGATTTAATTGGATATTCGGATTTGGATTATGCGGGTTGCAAAGTGGGTAGAAAAAGCACCTCCGGAAGTTGTCAATTGCTAGGTAGATCCCTAGTTTCATGGTTCTCCAAGAAGCAAAATTCCGTAGCCCTATCCACCGCCGAAGCCGAATATATATCCGTCGGTAGTTGTTGCGTTCAATTATTATGGATGAGGAAAACTTTGATGGATTATAAAATAAATTTCAAAAAGGTGCCTCTTTTGTGTGACAATGAAAGCGCGGTTAAAATAGCGAATAATCCGGTCCAACATTCAAGAACCAAACATATAAATATCTGCCATCATTTCTTAAGAGATCATGTGAGCAAAGGTGATATTGTGATTAGTCATATTAGAACCGAAGATCAATTAGCGGATATTCTTACCAAACCCTTGGATGAAGCCCGGTTTTGTAAATTGAGGAATGAGTTGAATGTTATAGATATCTCTAATGTGACCTAAATGATTGCTTTTAATTTAACTTCTTGATCCTTGTTGTTTGCTTTTATTTGATATTAGCTTTTGAGGTATGGCACATTAAGGGGGAGTGCTAAATCATAACCATGTATATCACACTCCTATGTGTGCCCAAATTAATTATGTGCAAATATTAAGTTTTCAAAATTGAGTCAATTAGTCAAAAATGAAAAATCTTAGTAACTATTACTAATCTTGTGAAAAGCCAGTTGAAAAATATATATACAAATGCTTTCAAAAGATTTTCAAATGTTTTTGGCTTTACCAAACTAATTTCAAAAGAAAATGAGATTTGAGCCCAAAATCTAGTTACTAGTATCTTGTTTTGTTTTTCAACTTATAAATCTCAATAGAATAAACTAAATGAATTTCGACAAAGGCTCCAAAACAAAAGTTTAGATTTGGTTTCTCAAAGTTCAAAACTATCAAATTGTTAAACTTCAATTTTTAGCCAAAATCCAAAATTGACCTATATTGGTCATATTATGGCACTCTGTGTGTTTTGGCCTCCCGGACCTGATTCTCAAACATATCTAGGTTCAAGGTGATATTTCAAACTCATATATATGAAATTGCATGAACCTATTCCACTCGAAATCAGTTTCACTTCTTGTTTTTCCTCTTATTCTGAAAAGAAGCTTAATTTGAAAAAATTCTCTGTGTGGAATTTTGTTCTTCAAATTTGTCGAGTTGAAGTGCTCAAAGAATAAATCTCCTTAAAATTCTCTCAAAAGAGCAACAACAACTCATTTTGGATCTTTGT
The DNA here is from genome assembly GCA_036346375.1 of Guadua angustifolia. NCBI lineage: Eukaryota > Viridiplantae > Streptophyta > Magnoliopsida > Poales > Poaceae > Guadua > Guadua angustifolia. Next base: position 75,825 of record JAYEVE010000098.1, read on the forward strand.
TTGTTGATTTGGTGCCATGGCGGTATTATCAGTAGCCAGTGGTAGTAGTCATTGAGTGGTATGCCCGGCCCTCTGGCGGTCATACCCGGCCAGTCGGCGGGAGGGCTCGGGCAAAATCTTGTGTAACCGCACCTCTCTCTCTCTTTCTTTCTCTCCAGCCGCACCCCCTTCTCCTTCTTTTCTTTTCCCTCTATCTCTCTCCTCTCAAGACTTCCTCCCTCTCCAAAATTCCAAAATTGGTATTCCTTGATTTGAGGGTTCTCTATCAAATCCTTCCTCTCATCTTGATCTCCTGGTTCAAGGTATCAATTATCTTCCCTTCTCCCTCAATTTTTCTTGAATTTCCATGCCCTAGGACTTCCTCTTGTTCAATCTAGGGTTAAATCCATAATGTGGCAAAAATATGCGAAATAAGTTGAAATCTTTGTGAGAATTGAGTAGATTGATAAATTTTATTGTTCTTATGCAAATTCCATTGGTCCGATCCACTCAAATCTCTAGATTTCGGAAAAATCATCTTAAGTCGCCTCTCATGGTAGGTAATCAAGACTCTTGGCGGTAGTACCGCCCATGTCGATAATCTTAGTGCCCTTGAGTAGTATGCCCATGTCGATGCTCTAGGCCCCATGTCTTGATATGATGGGATCAGGTCGGCTTAACATTATTTCTTCGCAAGTTCTTGCCACGTTATTGTTTTAATCTATCTTAGGGCATTCAAATTGTCTTTCTCATTTCATCTACTCCTTGTCATCTCAGTCATCATGCTAAGGACCAAGAACACTCCTCCTCCTCCTCGCGGTGGCGGAATGATTCGTAAATCAACTCGAGGAAGAGGTATTCCTACTCCTCATGATAGCAACAGCGAAGATTCCCAAATCCATTTGGCAAGGGACCGAGAAATCCAAAAGAAAGTTGGGGAAGAACTTGGTGGGTCCTCACATGGAGGCAAGGGTAAAAAGACAGTAATCTCGGAATCAAGTGAAGAAGATGACAGCATGGATGTGGATTTCGAGGGTGGGAATGGCAGTGAAAATGAAGAGTCTGAGCATGAAGAAGAGAGCTTCATTGATTTTCAACCTACAATGGATTTAAGAAAGATCAAAGTGGAAAAATATTTCTCTTTTCGCCAAGCTAATCAATACATGCTCCCTCAGACTGCAACTCTTGACAAATTCAGAACCATTTTTCAACAAAAGGTATATCATGAGATTTACTTGAACAAGGATTTTGCTGAGCAAAAATGGGTAAGCTGGGAGCACATAAGGAAGATTCCTTTATTTGTTGGGGTGCCCGAGCTATTTTATGGGGCTGATTTGGCATCATTCGTGAGCATGAGATGCGACTACAATGAAGATATGATCTGTCAATTCTATGCTACTGTCCACGTATCTGATGGTTTTGACGAAATCATGTGGATGACTGACTCAGCAGTTTACACAGCAAGCAAAGTGGAAATTAAGCAAGCTTGGGGCGTTTATCATGGCGGTCAGCCGAGAATTCACAATGCATCCACTTTATCTCTTCCTGAGCAGCTCACCTTCTATGATCCTACTACCCGCATCAGGAGGCCCGGTAAGATTGAGAATCTTCTTCCCACAGCTAGTCTCATAAACAAAATTGTGAGAGTTACCATTCATCCAAAGAGTGGAAATTTTGACATGATTAGAGGCTATGCTTGGAATATCTTGGATAAAATTATGAAGAAAGAAAGATTTGATGTGGTAGACTTCATTCTTCGTGAGATTCACTCTTCTGCTTGTGATCAGGCCAAGAGAATTTATTTTGCACCCTACATTATGATGATTATCAAAAGGGTGATGGGATATCGAGGTGGTTATGGCAGTGCCCACAAACCATACAAGCCAAGGGAGTTTGGACCAACTGGCTCGCGAGGCCAATCTTCTCAGCAACAAGCTCCGTCAACAGTTGGAGAAGGTCAAGAAGAGGCTCCAGCTTATCATTACTCTGGCATGGCCCATGATAGCTTTGAAGCTCTGCATAACGCCATGATGAGCAGTTTTGCTAGTCTGAGGGCCGATATGATGGGAAATTTTGCTAGAATAGATGAGTATCAGTCTTAGAACCGTTAGGCAGTGGAGGAGGTTCGCGGTCGTTTAGACTCCATTGATTCTACCATCGGCGAGCTCCGCTCATCCTTTGAGGAGTATCGCTCTCAGTAGGCTCCTATGTCTTTCCATCGTTATGGGACTCGTCGTACTCCACCGCCTCCTCCACCTCCTTCATCGTGAGCATCGAGGATTTCTCCTTTTTGGTACTTGATGCCAAAGGGGGAGAAGTGGTAGCAGCAGTGAAGACTAGTTTTTTTTTAAGGATTAGCTTTTGAGCGTCATAGTTTAAATTCTTGTAAAGCTAAGAACCTTGTGATGTTGGCTACCTTGTGATGTTGGTTGTTTTCTTTTGGATGATGTCCTGTTATGGTTGGTTTATGTTGCTTTTTGCCTATGAATGCTTGCTTGATATTTTTATTGAACTCTTAATGTTTGATTATTGCTTAAATTGGTTATTCTCATAATTCACCATATGCTTATTGTGTATATCCCCGGTTTCAATAAAAATAAGGAAACTCGCCAAAATTTTCTAGGATTCCATTTGTGCAAATTGTCAAATTCCTACTCTTATGCACATATGTAGGGGGAGTTTCTCAATTAAAAGTTGTTGTTTTAATGATATTATGTCCTTACATTCCTTCTATTTATAAAGGCAAAATATCGTTAAAACAAATCCTCTTGAGTTTACAACTTGCTTCTTTAAGTTGCAAACTCAAAAACTTCATCTCAACTCAATTAACACAAAAGGATTGTCATCAATTACCAAAAAAGGGAGATTGAAAACATCTAGACCCCCAAATTTCGGTTGAGTTTTGGTAATTGATAACAATAAAGTTTAAGTGCTAATGTCCTTGAATTAAGTGTTTTTGAGTATAGGTTGATTCAAGACGCAATGGACAAAAGAGCATTGACTCAAAACTAGAAGATCAATGCAGTAAGGCAAGATGACCAAGGTATAAAAGATAAGGACCTTTTTCTTAGCTTTTACCGATCTCGATGGTTGAAGAAGAAAAGTTCGGATTGCTAAAATAAGTGTCGTACTATTAAGAGGGGTCATTGTCGTAAGTTTGATGTCGAGAAAAGTGTCAAGGCTCAAATTATATTAAATTAGACATCTAAGGAATTAATGGTTTAAAAAAATGAAATCAAAAGAAATTAAAAAATGCATTTTGATGCATATGGGCAGTATGACGCAGGGCCTGTGGTAGTACCAGCCTGCGGTGCTACCGCACCTCTCGCGGTACCTTTTTTCCAGTGTGGTGTTTTTGCCCCCTGATTGTGCGGTATGACCGGAGAGCATGCGGTACTACCGGCGAGCGGTAGTATCGCACCCTCTGCGGTAGTACCAGCCAAGTGACCAACGGTCATTGACCGATTAATTGTTCCATAGTGACCGTTGGGCATAGAGGAGCGGTAGTACTGGCCAAGGGGGCGGTACTACAGGCCTCTCAGCATGATTTTGAGTAACTTTTAAGCAACTGTTACATTTGGTTGGTGAGGGCTATAAATACCCCCTCACCTACATTCAAGGGCATTCTTTGGACCTCATTAAATACATTTGAGCTCTTGTTAGTCTCCTAAACTCTTGAATCTTCAAAATTCATACATAAAGAGAGTTAGGAGAAAATTGAGTGGAGCATTTAGTGTTGAGCCTTAGACACTCAATTTCGACCTCAAGAAGCGTCAATACTCATTACTCTTGGAGGTTGCCGCCTCCTAGACGGCTTGGAGGCGGGAAATCGGTGATCTTCACGAAGAAGATTGTGTGAAGACCCGATCGTTGTGAAGACAAGGAACTCACCTACCCGGAGTGGGGAAGAGCTACCACGAGTAATCGAGGAAGGCTCAAGCAAGTGGAGCCGGTTTGAAGAAGTTCAAGCCACCTCAACATGGAGTAGGGAAGACCGGCAAGTCTCCGAGACCGCGGGATAAAATTCGTGTGTTCATCCTTTATGGTTTGCATTAATTTTCTTTCTTGTGTAATTCTTCAATTCTAGCAAATTGATTGTCTTGCTTAGATTAGTTAAGTGGTTAGATTACTTGAGTAGAAGAAATATTTTGGTGATCACTAGAATTGCTTGATATTAAAAGTGCTAAAATTGTCATACACGCTTAGAAATCCTAAAACTTGATTTTAGCATAAAAAATTTAAAAACCTCCTATTCACCCCCCTCTAGTCGGTTATCCTTGATCCTACAATGGTTCGAAGCAACCACAGCACCATCGGAAGCTCGTCCGTCCACTGCGCTCCCCGCTTGTGGAGTCGGTCGAACGCTCTAGTCTTGAGGCCTCTCAACACCAGTGCATTGGCACGCTCCGCCTGGCCATTGCTCCTCGGGTGGGCCACCGAGATGAAACATACCTTGGTACCCATCTCTTCACAGAACTCCAGGAATGCCGCGCTGGTGAATTGGGTGCCATTATTGGTGATGATGCGGTTGGCGACTCCGAAGCAGGTGAAGATCCCACGCATGAACTTGATGGCAGCGGAGGCCGTGATGGCTCACACTGCCTCGACTTCAACCCATTTGGTGAACTTATCGACGATGACGAACAGGTGGGTGAAGCCCCCTGTGGCCCGTGAGAATGGGCCTAGGATATCCAGCCCTAGACCGCGAACGGCCAGGAGAGTGGGATTGTTTGTAGCGCTTGGGCTAGTCGGTGGATCTGCCACTCGTAGAACTGGCACGCCTTGCATCTCCTCACCAGCTCGCGTCCGACTGGACATATGGCTCCCGCACATACCTCCATGGATATCAGAGAGCAGGTTGCTCCCCTCTTCCTGAGTGATGCACTTCAGAAGAATTCCATTTCTACTCTGGCGATATAGGTCCCCACCTACCAGAGTATAGCACTTGGCCTTACATGCAATTTTCTCGGCTGACGCATCATCGTCGAGGATCACTTGGTCCCGCAGGAAAGCTAGGATCAAATCCATCCACCGACCTTCCTGGCCAAGTGCAGCAATCACGCGGTGATCGCCTGGGTACTCCGCTTGGCCAGGCTTTTCCCCTGGTACCGCCTTGGTGGCACCGCCGTCCTCCCTCCCTGAATCGAGGCCTGAGGCTGGCGCGCTGTCTTCCCTCCCTAAACTAGAGGCTGGGACAGCCACGCCACCTTCCCCCACAGTCGGAAGCCTGAGGCAGATACCGCACCATCGTCCCCCACCATGAGCAGGGCGGCGACGTACGGTCGCGTAAGCCTTTCTTCAAAGACCCCGACCGGAACAGTGGTTCCTGACGACGCGAGATGCGAAAGCCCGTCGGCCATGTGGTTGTCGCACCGAGGGATATGGACATACCCCAGTCCTTCGAAGCGGCGCTCCATCTTCCTAACCTCCGCCAAGTACGCTGCCATGGTGGGGTCAAAGCACTGAAATTCTTTCTGCGCCTGATTGATAACCAGTAGGGAGTCGCCTTTGACTTGGAGACGTCGGACGCCTAACGCGGAGGTGGCGCGCAGCCCTGCCAGTAAACCCTCGTACTCAGCGATGTTGTTGGTGGCCTTGAAGTACAGGACCACCGTGTACTAAAGGATGTCACCGATCGGTGAGACCAGGACGACCCCAGCCCCCGCGCCCTCGAGCCTGAAGGAGCCGTCGAAGAATAAAGTCCAGGGAGAAGGTGAGGGTATTTCTTCTGCTTCAGGAGTGGCAGGAGTCCACTCGGCAACGAACTCCGCCAGTCTTTGACTCTTGATGGCGGTGCGGGGGGCGAACTTGAGGCAGAACTCCCCTAGCTTTACGGACCACTTGGCGATGCGACCATCGGCTTCCTTATTGTGGAGGATCTCTCGCAGGGGATAGGCAGTGACCACTGTGATCTCCCGTCCCTGGAAGTAGTGTCGCAGTTTCCTGGACACCACTAGGACGGCGTACAACATCTTCTGTGCCTGTGGGTATCTGGTCTCCGCTTCTTGTAGCACCTTACTGACGTAGTAGACCGGCTTCTAGGCACCTTCCCTCTCCGCCACTAGTACTGCGCTCACTACTGCGGGAGTAGTTGCGATGTACAGGAGCAACGACTCGCCAAGCTTGGGGGCGACCAGCACCGGCGGGGAGGAGAGGTACTTCTTCAAGTCTCCGGAGTCCATTCTGAGAGGTTGGTCTTCTTCAACAGTTTGAATAGGGGTAGACTCCTTTCCCCCAAACGAGCGATAAACTGCCCGAGGGACGCCAGACGGCCAGTGAGACACTGCACTTGCTTGAGCCGAGTCGGTGGCTTCATGTGCTCGATGGCCTCTATCTTGTCAGGATTGGCTTCAATGGCCCGGCTGGACACAAGGAACCCTAGTAACTTTCCGGAGGGCACGCCGAACATACACTTCTCAGGGTTGAGCTTCAGACAATTCTTCTGGAGGTTGGCAAAGGTTTCTTCCAGGTCCTTGATCAATCCTTCGCCTTTCTTGACCTACACCACCGGGTCGTCGACATACACCTTGAGGTTCCGTCCTATCTGCGGACGGAAGAAAATATGCATAGCACGCTGATAAGTAGAACCAATATTTTTTAACCCAAATGCCATTCTGATATAATAATAAATGCCCATTGGGGTTACAAAAGCGGTTTTTTCTTCATCCTCTACCGCCATGCTAATATGGTGGTACCGAGTACTACGTCCGAGAAGCCTGACAGCTCGCACCCGTCGTCAGAGAGTCGACGCGCAGAAAAGTACGGATCCTTGGCGAGCCTTGTTGAGGTCGGTGAAGTCGGCCTTTATCCGCCACTTCTGTTGAATTTCTTGACAAGCACGGGTTGGCAAACCACTCGAGGTGAGACTTCCCTAACGATCTTCGCAAGACAAGCAGCTTCTCTACCTCCTCACGAATGGCATCTTGCCGCTCGGTGCCCATCTCTGGACCTTTTTCGAGCCGGGCACTCTCGGGCGTTGCCAATCGGTGCTCGATCACCTCCACAGGGACCCAGTCATGTCGACGGTTGCGTGAAAACACGTTGGAGTTAGACCGGAGGAAGGTGACGAGCGCGCTTTTCTATTTGGCGCCAAGGTGGGCACCCACCTTGACAGTCTTCTCGGGCTCGCCCTCGCTCAGGGAGACCATCTTAACCTCACCGGATGAACCGGGCAAGGCGCGGGTCTTCGCCGGAGGGGCTCTTGAGTAGGCAGCATCAGCTTGCCTTGCACAGGTGGCGCTGGCCATGTCCAATGCCTACTTGTGGCAGCGCAAGGTTTCCGGCCTGTCCACCTAGATGACTATGGGGCTACCGGGCCCTGGTATCTTCACCACCATGTACACATAGTGGGTCACCGCCATGAACTTGTCCAATGCCGGTCGGACAAGCAGGGCATTGTACGGAAGGTCGAAGTCGGCGACTTCAAAGTCCACCACCTCAATACGGTAGTTGCTCTCGTCCCCGATGGTGACGGGGAGGCGCACCTGGCCCAGGGGCACTAAACCAGCCCCCGGAGTGACCCCGTAGAAAGGCAAGGCCGGACGCAGCTCCCGCTGCGATATCTGGAGTGCCCGAAACGCTTTGCAAGACAAGAGGTTGATGGAGCTCCCTCTGTCCACCAGCACACGCCCAAGCTTCACATTTTGAATCATGGGCGAAACCACAATCGGAAGGTGACCCAGGCCGGTAGTGCTCTCAGGGTGGTTGGCCCGATTGAAGGTGATCGGCTCCTACGACCACTTCAGCGGCCTACCCACCCCTGAGCTCGACACAGCGGCGCAAACCTCCCTCATCAGCCGCTTATACTTCGTGTTGGAGGGATAGGTAGCCGAGCCACCGTGTATATATGCCACCGTGTGCTCCGCCCGCTGAAAAGCCAACGGGGCGGGGTCTCCATCCTGCTCACAACCTAGCAGCTGGCCAGGTCATGCGTGTTGGATCTCTGGATCGGGCAGTAGGGCCTACCCTCCTTCTCCTCGCGGCGATTGTCCCTCCTATCGTGACGATCGTCTCGCTGGTCACGGCGGTCGTGCCACCACGACTTGGTGTCCCTGTGCTCGCACTCTGCGGTTAGGACCTACCCAAACTCAGCCACTCCGCGCTTCCTCTTCCTGCTCGCGGAGCCGGGACCCTTCGAGGTCCCAGCTTTGTCTCCGTCGTAACCGCCAGCCGGACCGGACACCTTCCTCCGAGCTTCCGCCGCCCGTGCGCACTTGTGCGCCAGGGAGAACAGCTCGGAAGTGGTGGTGATGTTGTGGGTGGCCATCTTCTCCTGCATCTTGTGGTCCCGGATGCCTCTTCGGAAGGCGATGACGATCGACTGCTCGGAGATCCTGAGGATCGTGTTGCGACAGTAACTAAACCGTCGAATGAAGTCGCGCAACGACTCCTCTTTCTCCTGCTCGAGGGCATGGAGATCATCCTCCACGCCCGGCTGTGTGTATGAGCCTTGGAAGTTGGTGATGAAAAGGTCACACAGTTCCTCCCACGAGTGCACCGACCTTCGCGGAAGGTTCAACAGCCAAGAACGGGCAGATCCGGTCAAGGCTGTTGGGAAGTAGTTGGCCATGGCCTTTCAAACCCGCCTGCGGCCCACACCACCATCGTGTATATCTGCAAGAACTCTTCCAGGTTGGTGGTTGTAACATCCCAAAATTTGATCTATTTTTAATTTAATAAGTTATTTTGAATTTTTGAGAATTTTTTGGATTTAATTGGAATTTACGGAATTAAGTCTTTCTTTGAAATTTATTTAATTAATGTATAAGTTTTTGCAAAATATAAATGAAATTATTTTATTTGAGTCCAAAATGTTCCAAAATATTTTCGGAATTTTCTAGAATTTTTCTGCTATTTTAAATGCCTCAAATGATTTAATTGAATTCCTAGAATTATTTTTTTCGAAAATCCGGGAAAAGCCAATGAACAGTAATAGGCCGAGCCCGTTACTGTGTGCGTCGCCACCAAGCCGTGGAACCCTAACCGGCTGCGCATCCACCATTTGATTTGGATCGGACGGTTCGGAAGAAGCCACGTCGCGCGCGCCTCAGTGACCGTCGATTCGTCGCCACGTGAACGATGGAGATTGAGCCACGTTGCCTCGCCGACTGTTTCCGGTAATGCCACCGCCGCTGGCATTCGGCTCCCTTCGCCATTTTGTCCCTCGCCGACTCCCTTCTTGCCCGGCTCCCCACACATCAGCCATTCCGTTCCTTCTCCGTTCTCTTCTGCTCCATTTTCCCTCGCCGAAACACGAGCACAACCAGTTCCCTCTCTGGTTTTGCTCTCTACTATCTGACCATTAAATGCGCATCCACGAGCGACAAGCCCATATGACCACTCAACCTCAAAACCTTCCCGGCACTAGCCTTCTTCCTCCGCTCCAGTGAAAACCGCCGAAGGGGGAAAAACTACCCACGACACTCCACACTCCAAACCAAACCAAACCAAACCAGTGGAACTAGAGCATTAGCATAGCCAAACCAACTCACCCTTGAACTTCTTCCTTGCATGCTAGCTCCGGTTGCCTTCTTCAAGTTCGGTAAGGTCGCAAAAGGGGAAGAATCCTGCGCGACGCTCCATACTTTGAATTAGGTTGTACCAATCGAGCTGAAGCTTCCTTGTGACCACAGGAACTCATCCCAAGCGTCAATTTCAGCTTTTCTTCTCCGTGGAGCCATGCAACCGTGTTCATCTCTCCGCCATAGCCGCGCACGGTGAGAACACTTTCCCACATGTAATCTCTTTGAACAAAGTGCTAAAACATAATGTCTAGTACCCACTTATGCTCATGCCACTGATAATTTCGCAAAAGAGTTAACCTTTGAACACCTTTGCTCATTGGCCATGGCCTCCGCCGCCTGTGCTCGTCGGCGCGCCAACTCCAGCCACCCCCAACCAAATTGATACCTCCCTTAGATGCGCCTAGCCGTGTAGATGACGAAACTAGAACCCATTCATCCTCTCCGGTGATGCTTCGTCGCCGGCGAACTCAAAACCGATCGGCCCTGTTCTCTGTCGCTGCCATGCGGGGCCCAATAGTCAGTAGCTCGGTTTCCCTTTAGCCTCTACCGAGCGGGTCCCGTCTGTTAGTCGCTCGCGCAAAGTCGAGTCGCTGCCGAACGGGTCCCACGCGATAGTCTCTCGGTCTCGCGCACAGTGCGCCCGACCGGTGGGTCCAGTTCGTCAGTGACTAAGCACAGCGCAATCTAAAAACGGAAAGCGTAAAAGAATATCAAAGGCGTACTTTACTTTTATGGCAATTTTTTCATTTTCCAGCATTTATTGAATCCAAAATCATTCAATTGCTTATAACTTTTGAACTAATAGTCCAAATTGAGTGAAATAAATTCCTAAATTCATCTAAATTCCTGTAGATTTAGAATATGCAAAAATATTTAAAAGTTTTACTCTGTTTAGAATTTGAATATCCATTTAAAGAAAGAATCCGAAATATGTCATACATGAATATTTTGCAAATGACCTCCAAATTGAGTCAAATAAATTTTGTTACAATCCTTAAGCCTCTAGAAACCTGAATATGCAAAAATAATTAGGATTCACTATAGGAAATATTTATGTTATTGTATATATATAGCAAGAAAGTAGTCCAAAAATTTATTTAAGCAATTTTGGTTTTATGAATATGAAATTATAAATAAAAAAATGCATGATTATAGTATTATGGAATTATAGAATACAACAATAAAACTCATGAAACAAACTTCGTTAATACTTGAATCAAAGCTTAAGAAATATATGCATATGTAAAGAATTAATTAACATAAGCACATAATATAAAAAATAATAAAACATTAAGACCATACCTATTTTATGAAATTGTTTTATTTGAATTTTTCTATCTGTTTTCTTTTTGCCTTGTTGAGATTTATTATTTGCCATGTTATTATTGGACGACGTGTAGAACCCGACGAGCCAGAATTAGCTGTCAACGATCAGGCGTACGACTTTGACGACAATCAACAAGGCAAGCACCCTCTTTGACCATGTTGATCCCAGTTTTATAAATGTTTTCATTAAATATTTTTATTGCATGCGTATATTTATTAAACTCTGCTACTTTGTGGGTACTGGTAGATATATCTGTTGTCTTATGAAATTCCCTTAGTATTGACATGTGAACCTTGATAACCCTAGAATTATGGTTAGACAATATCTGATGTTAATTTGGGTATATGCACTGATAATCATGCTTAGCCATGCTTTAGATTTGGGATAAACCAATTGGAAATATTGATCAGATGAAACTTGAAAATATTGAGACATGATGATGGTCATTGGTATTTTGACTAAAAATAAAAATAAAACTATGTTTTGATGCGGGCAATTATTGGCAATAGCCGGAGGTGCATGGACTTGCATGTAGTGTAGGGGGAGATTATTGCCCGTATCAGATTAAGGACCGAACTATGGGTTGTTTTCAGGCCAAGATAATCGTACAACCACAAGTGCTGGTATGGGACAGCCTTAGCCTATTAAGTTACTTAAAACTAGCTTTGCACATTGGTAGGCTAGAGTAGTACGGGTTTCTTCAATGACTGGTTGCTCGGAGGGGCGCCCACACCGAGGTGTTGGGAGTCACGTTTGCTAATACAACGATGTACGCCATACTATGGATATACTTAATCAATTACTGTGCAGTGACTGTACAAACATTTACACCATAGTACGGGTTTAACGTCATCGGGCTGGTGCAAAGTTAGGATTAAGTAATGTAACGATTATGCTATGATCTTCTTGCCGATATACCAAAGGAAGTGTGTTAATGGCCAGGCAAAAGGGGAGAATCATTTCTTGTGGGTAAAGCTGTACAACTCTGCAGAGTGTAAAACTAATCGATTAGCCGCACCCGCGGTCATGGGCACTTGGTAAAGTCATCACATAGTTAACTGTTTTTATTTTCATAAAACTTTAGATTCTACCGGGTGTTGGTAGAAATTGGGTCATGGATATGGTCAAGATATCCAAGTTTGTGATTTTACTTATTCATACTTATATTCTGTTATTTTCATATTAAATTGCTTTTACCTAAATTCCGTTTTGCAATTACTACTTGTTTTACATTTTAAATTGGCTTTGTGCAAAATTAACAGTAGAAGCCTTCCTTTGAATTGGCCTGCATGTATTATAGGATTTGAAAAAGTCTTGCGATGCGTAAGTACTCAACTTACCCTTATTGATATTTTTAGGTGAAGAAGCAGTTACCCGACGACACGTTAGTTGACGCAGATTCGGGAGACGATGAATTTTACTAGGGTTCACCTTGTCGGTTACTGTGGGGATAATGGGTTAAAGGCATACTACAAGATGTTTGTCTCCAACTGCAGTATTTTACTTTTGGTATTGTATAAATACTATGTAAACACCTTCATTGTTGTAATAAATATGTGTGTGGATGTGATATCAATTTGTAAATGTGCGTACTAGCCACTGATCATGGGACTAGTACTGTGTGCACATGGTACCATTATTGATATTTATTATCAAAAATGGGGGCCTTACAAATCTGTGATAATTCATGAAATCTGGCAGACGCTGCGGCGTGCGATGCGTGCGTGTGACTTTAGCCATGCTCCTCACCCTCCATATGCCTCATTACATAGCATGGTGGGAGCTCTCCCTTTTAAATTGGTATTCTTCTCTCTCTACTAGCAATATGGTACTATTCTTTGTAGCTTTGGCATTAGAGATAAATGGGCCACATGGGCCTCATTTCTAACAATTTGTGGCTTGATTTCGCTTGCTTTGACCAAAAACAAAGGATGTGGTTGGCTGGCTCATGCTTGGTCTAAGGAGGAAGAAACATATGACATGTGGGCTCCACTTTACATAGACATGTACAAAGGTTTTGCTGTTTGGGCAGAGCAAGGTTCCCTAGCTGATTTGATCTAGCTAGAATGGTAAAAAAAAATTAAATTTTTTGAATAAACCTAAGAATATTTTTATCATTCTATAAAAATTTCAGATCATTATATTATTTTTTAATATTTTTTTTAAATTGACAATCCAGTTGTCCGGATTTTTATTTCTCTATTTTTTAATTTTCAGAGGACAGAAATGTTGCTCGTTTTTTTGAAATTTTACTGAGAGTTTATTATCTCTTAAATATGTTACTGTAAAATTTTGAAATGATGTACACTTGTATTTATTTTATAAAAATTCGACATTGTACTCTTTGAATTTCCAAAGTTTCTATTTTTGAATTTTTAAGGGCACAAAATAAAGTTTATTATTATTAAAAATCTTAATGTACTATCTTGTTGTACTTTATATGATGTGGTAAAATTTTCAAATGAATATAAGTTCCATCAAGAATTTAATAATTACGACCTTTGTGTTGTTCATAGTTATAATATACTATTTTTTATTTCTTTTCAAGTACTAAATTTGTTTGCGTGCCTTTGAAATTTTTTGGGGATTCCTAGAGATGATTTTAAGTTTACATAAATTTTTCCAGATTTTATTTATTATGGTATCTTGTGTTTTTCATTATGAAGTAGAAGGAAACAATTAAAATAAAATATTTTCTTTAAAACTAAAATTCAAGAAAATAAAAAAATATGGAAGTTCAAAATAAGATCATAGTTCAAACTCATTTTTATAGTTTGTTCATTTTGGAAGAAAGAATATTAATATTGTGATTGTTCTTTATCGAATTCAAGTAAATGAGGAAAAAGATGATATTTTAAATTAAAATCTTAATTTCAATTAAAATTTTTATTCAATTCTATTTTGAAATTTTAATTTTTTTTCATTTTTGAATTTTTTGGATGTTACAAGTAAGCTCAGTAACAATAAAAAAAATTCAATATGCACTATTTTTTAATAATAAAAAATTCTAAAGCTTAGGTAAACATGGTAAGAGTTAACATATAGTAATATTTAACAAGTAATTTGTAGATTTATCAGGATCAGAAATTATTCGAGCTCAGCTGAATAAAGCTCTCGAGTTCAGGATCAAACTCGAGTTCGGCTCGTTTAGAACTCATACCGAGCCCGAAAAGCGCAGAGCGAGCCGAGCTTTGAGCTTTTTTTCACAGCGGTAGCTGGGAGCCGCCCTTCCTCTCGAGACAGGGTTTGTGCATTTCGATCTCTAGGAACGAGGGATGGCCATCTTCTTGCGGCGTTGAGGAGGCCCGCCGATCGACATCGCCAAAGACCCCCCCTCTCACCATGGCCTCCTGCTTGCCCATTCCCAGTGGTGTTTTTTTGCCCCTGCTTGCAGGGTGCTATTTGTGAAGGTTATGCGTCTGGGAAGAAAATTTGGTGCAGCAGGACTCCAAAACACGATCGCTGCATCGAAGCGGATGCATGCAGCGTGGATACCACACCGATCCGGCGTGGCGCACGGAGAGGCTCCTAGGCCAGCGTTTGGCTCGGCTCGGCTTCTTCGAAGCGTTTATTGCGTTAGTGAGATGCTAGAGCGGAGATCGCGTCTCTTCGCCTGCCGGGAAGAAAATTTGGTGCCCGATCCGATCGCGTCTCTTCGCTGGACTCACATCCCATCGCGTCTGTTCGCACCTCGCCGCCCGATCCGGCGCGCGCCGCCGGCTGCTCGCCGCCGTTCTCGGCCTTCTGAATAGATGACGCGCGGCCGCCTCCGCCGTTCTCCGTATGCCGATCCAGCGCCTCGACGCCGCTTCCTTCCGTTCGCCCGCTCTAGCAAGCAATGTATAGTTTTGCCTTTGCACTTATGTTTTGATCTCTTCTTTGTTAGCCGTATTATGCATGCAAGCACAATCTGCGTATAGGCATAATCGGTACATCACGGGCAATCAATTACAGATATTCTCCTTCTATATTTAGTGCATGCATAATCTCCTTAATAGTACAATATACTATCCAAAGAATTTAGCATTTTGATCATTTTTTAAAAAATAAGTTCGAATCTTTTCATTCACATATCAAACATCTCAAGTTATAGAAATAGAAAAGCGTTGCATAAATATTTTGTAAATTTAATTGAAAGTGAAAATCGATTGTAGGAAAGGAAAATTGAAGTTACGAAGCAAAAAAAGTTCGTTAAAAATAAGAAGCACATATCATCACAAACCTTACATGGAAGAATATAGTTCCTCAACCCATGATCCAATTCTACTAAGGAGCCAAGGACTGATTCAATGACGGAGGAAGGACGGATGAGGTAATGAAATTAAAATAACAAATTCAAGATAACATAATATTTTGTATTGTGATAATGTAGCGCAATTCTCAAGCGATTGTACGAGAGGTGGTTCATAAAGTCGGGCAAACTTTGGTGTTCTCGAAGTTGGAATGGCTTTTGAATCGAGAGGACAAAGCTTATGAGATGTACAACACCTATCTTTGGCAAGGTTGGGTTCGGTGTTAGAAAGAGCGGACAAAGCGCCGAGTAGGCGGTACTATATATCGAAATATATAGTTTGCGATAACCAAGGACATCGGAAACCGAGTCATCAAAGGACACTACAAGGGCGGGTTGCAATGCTCGTGTTCGAGTTTAGTGTCAACAGAGAGGATTTGGAGCGGTGCAAAAGGTTTTGCTTGATCACAACCATTATCTTGCTAGTCCAAATAAGTCACACAAGCTAAGGTCCCAACGATGTGTTAGAAAGCGGACAGAAACTAATTAGCCGAATTGAGAAGCGGGATGAAGCCATCCCATGTGTATGAGTTCATGAAGGAGTTTTACGGAGGAGTTGACAAAGTCCCATTCTCAAGGATGGATTGCAATAATGAGATTGGTCGTGGCGCAGAAAGTACTTAGAAGCCAATGACACGCAAACACTCTTTGGAATACTTGAGAAATAAGCAATTAGAGGATCTGCATTTTTTATGCGTTCGGATAAATAAGGAAGATGGTCGGCTAGCAAATTTTTTTGGGCGGATGGTCAATCTATCATGGATTACAAATGCTTTGGTGATCTTTGTGTCATTTGACACCACGTTTGAGACTAATAAGTTTGAAATGCCTTTTGCACCGATCCTTGGAACCAACCATCACAAGCAGACAATAATTTTTGAAATTTGCCTTTGTTATTCAATGAAACTATTGAATCATTTGTTTGGCTCTTTGAAACCTTTCTACTGACAATGTCGGGCAAGCATCCAAGCACAATTTTCCTTCGATCAAGGCGCGGCCATGGCGAGAGCAATTGCTTATGTATTCCCAAATACAAGCCATCGTCTTTGTTTGTGGCACATTTACCTAAATCTTTGCTAAACATCTCGGGCATGTAATTCATGAGTCGATTACAAGTTTCTACGATTTTAAGAGATGTGTGTACGAAGGCGGATCGGAGGCTTACTTCAACAAGAAGTGGCATGAATTGTTGATTGCATACAACCTTGAGGATAATGCATGGATAGCAAATCTATATGATTTGAGGGCAAAGTGAAATTTCATCTCTCCGTGACTCTTTTCGGCGGATATGACCTCGACTCAAAGGAGCGAAGGTATGAATAATGTCTTCAAGAAAAGATTTAGTAGGAAACTTGGTCTTCGGAACTCCTTATAGAATGTGAGAAGGTTTCAACTAGTCTCAAGTGAAAATGAGTTGGATGAAGATTTTAAGTCACGTCGAAAGAACCGGTTACTTACATCCCAAGTTTACCTATCTTTGAAGACTGCAATTGAATCATATACAAGGAGGATGTATTCGAGTTTGAGGAAGAATTTAAAAGACAATTTACATTCTCTTGTAAATTGCTACAAACCGAGGGACAATCTTGACATTCATGGTTATGCATATGCAATCGATCATGGAGCAACGATAGTATTCAATCTGCAGATTCCACCATTACATGCTCTTGCGAAAGTTGAATCCATAGGTATGTATGCACATTTTAATTTGCAATATAGTTTCTAATACAATTTGCTGAAAATGGCATCCATATATTATAGGTATATTGTGCAACCATGCCCTTAAAGTCTTCAATATGAATGGAGTTTTTATTTTGCCGTCGCAATATATACTAAATAGATGGACAAAATATGCGAAAAGAGGATTTTATATTGAGAAACAAGGAAGTGAGAAGGAAGATTTGAAAACACGTGCTGCACTTATCTCTCGAAAGGCCACATCCGTTGCATTGAAGTGTTCAGTGTCAAAAGAACTTATTGATAATTTGGAGAAAGCCATAGATAAGTTAGACTTGGAAGCGAGATACTTCTCTAAGCGGATGCAAGAAAAACCCAATGAGGTTCCTCTAATTCGAATAGTATCTTTGAAGACACATTAAATGGTACAATATCGTTTAGAGTTCCTCGGGTGGTAAAAGGTCCAAAGACTACACGGTTCAAAAACATGGTTGAAAAGAAGACAGGAAAGAAGAAGAAGAAAAGTGCTCAGAAGAAAGGTAGTGATCCTACCCGGTCTAGCTGGTAGTTGCTTCTATAATAAATTTTTTATCTTTTTTTATTTTTTTACATTTGACTATAGGAGAAGATCCAAATAATGCTGCAAAAAATAAAGATGAAGATGCTGATCCACAGCAATTGATCGTAAGACATGACTTGGTCTCATTTGCCCTCTTCATAATTTATTTACTTACATGCACCTTTTATGACACAGGGGCTTAATCTTGGTAGCAATGGTTCTAAAAGTACAATGCCAAACTTTGCAAATGATGTGTATGGGCAATCTTCAAACATGGCTGCTCCGTTGATCCAAAGCGGATATGCTAATGCCACAATTCCACACTTTAATATGTATGGGAATTCTTCTACCACGGCTGCTCCATATATACAAGGAGGATATACAAGTCTCTTACTTGGAGTTGATCAAGATGTCACATTGCAGTCGGCTGCTAAGAAATTAAATTTTGATGGAGGGCCAAATCATGAAAATATGTAACTGTACTCTTTTACTATCATGGAAATTACATTTTGCTATGTATGAGATGTAACTGTACTCTTACTATTATGGACTGGCCTTTGTCTGTCATGGGAGAAAACCAAAAGGTTTGCTGTTCAGTTTTGTCATGGGAGAAAACCAAAAGGGTTTGCCTTGATCTGGACTCAAGAACAATCTTTCAATTGACATATCTTCAACATACATTCTTTGCTACCAATCACATTGAACTGCTGTTTTTGACTCCAGAGAAAACAGAAACAAATTACAAGCACAAGTGTTGATTTCAATCGCATGTAATTCAATTTCATTCAATGTGAAGGTCACCATACATGAAAATTGTACATAGCAATACAAGTTCAGTCACATTCAAGTAAAGCTCAAGAAAATTACAAGCGTAGCTCCATACAAAACAGCAAACAAAATCTTCTTCAGCAAAGGCTTCCACGCAGCTTCTATCTCCACGCAGCTTCTATCTCTAGTACAAAACAGCAAAGAAAATTACATGTTCATTTTCTTTATGTCCTCCTTAGCCAAAAGACAACAACAGCTACCAATATTCACATGCCCTAACATCTCCATCATCTTTGTCTCTGTTTCTTGGACAACATCGAGAAGATTTGTCAACTCCACCTGTGTTAAGAATTACAGGATGCACATAATGTGACCATGCATGATAGTTCCAGTATCAGACTTGCACTAATGAATAATATATATCTCATCCAAATATTACCTGGAGAAATCGTGTTTCATCATCTAAGAGTTGTTCTTGAACTCTTATTGGTGCAACAGATACCTCCTGATCTCGAACTTTCGATACATCAGATTTTAATACCAGGTTTGATTTGGATGGTTCAGCAGGTTTTATTTCTGGTTTCTTCTGAATCTTCTTAATTGTGCAGTTACAGAGTGGAGACGCTCGCTCAAAATCAAAACCTGGTAAAACCATATGAACAACAGACAGCTTAGTGGTACTGAGCATAAGAAAATCCATATAAATAATTAAATAGAGAATAGTTCAGAAAATATTCCTTAGATGTTACAACAATTTAAATATAGAGAAAATTGCAGTATGAGGAATACAGCCATGTATGTTCCTACATGATGCAGCTCTGAACTAGAAAACAAAATTTGAAATTGCTCAAATTAACCTGTTTGACTGGACAATCTATCCTCAAAAAGTTACGCAGCATTTTTTTGGTCCCACCTAACAATATCAACCAATGAAGGTATGAATATCCTGCTACCAACTAGGCATAGCATACATCCGAATTAAACATCTGGAAAATAAATATTGGACAATCCTTGACAAGATAACAAGTGATATGTCTATTAAAACCTTAGTTCTTGTAAAAGGAAATTATTGCCTATCGTAAGTATATCAGGTATCCCCAAGAAATCTCTTAGTCTAATTCATTGAGAAAAACTGATATAAGCTCAGTAATAAATGTACAAAGAATGCCTGTAACTTCTGTAATGCGAAGAAAGAAGAAGCAAATGTATCATAACTTCACTAAATCAGTGCGAAAAGGGGAACAAGAGCATTCTAATGTATGCCTTTGGTAGCAGGCAAAATTGTCAATTATACTAGAAAATTTGTTCTTTTTCTACCTCACAGGACTATACTTCATCACAATATCCAAATATAGATTAATAGCAAGAAGAGTAAGACGCATAACCTATACGAACTGCTTGTATTTAAAGGTGTGCCACAAAGAGGATAAATAAATCATAAATGAGTAGTGCTTCCTATGCTCTTTTGACAATTTTAATCCTAGACTTCTACAATTATCAAGGAAGAACTGAAAAAGAGCTATCAGAATACAAAAGGAAGACAGTATGACAAATCACCAGGAATCGTTCTGTGGCGTTGCAAATGCTAAAGAACTAATGCAGTGTAAAACAAACCTCAACCTCAAATTTTCAACTATATCTGTGGCAAGTTGCAAAATACTACGTCTTAACACGGACTTGAAAGGAAAAGAGCTGAAGCAAACACACCCCGATCCCTACTGTAGCAAGTCAGACAAAAAATTGTAAATGCACAAGGACTCAGAAGTTCAGAGAAGAAAACAGAGGCAGTATTTTGGGGCAAGTTTTCTGTGTTATTTCTGAACTCATAAAAGCAAGTACAACCCATTAAGCACTTCCAATTTTCTACTAAAAACAACCAACGGAAAATACTAATCGTGTCAATCCATGATCCTATTTTTCTGGGCAACTAACTCACGCACTCCCCGCATGCCGAATACTCCGCCTGACGTTGCGTCTCTTCTCCAATTTCCGCAAATCTTGCTTTGACGTGGCCAAGTCAGGATTAAACCAACAGGACTTCCTAGTAACTAGCTCAGTTTATACTACTTATATGCATCCACAAACAAAAGAAGAGGTAATAATCAACGAACAAGTGCAGAGATGGGGTTCGACTTACTTCATGGAGCTCACCTCCGTGTAGCCATGGGTGGCTGTGGCGGCGCGGACGGCCTCCTTGAAGTCCTCCGTCCTGTCCCAAACCCTCGACATCGCCAAGGCAGTAGCAGCTCGCCCTTCTCGATCAGATCGCGTGTATCGACCGGGAGATGGCGAGATGAGCGATGCTGCGTTCGTGAGATGCTAAGCGGGCGGAAGGAAGAAGCGGCGACGGCAGCGTTGGATCGGCAGCGCTGGAGAAGCGGCGGGCGAAGCGGGCGGCGCGTCGGATCGGGCGGCGAGTGCCAAGAGCGCGATGGGCTGTGAGTCACGACGCGATCGAAACGTCGGAAGAAGCCGAGCCGAGCCAAAGCGCTGGCCAGGAGCCACGCTGGCACTGGGAGCCTCTCCGTGCGCTCACGTCGGATCGGTGTGATATCCGCGGCATGCATCTGAAGCAGGTATGCAGCGATCGTGTTTTGGAGTCCTGCTGCACCAAATTTTCTTCCATGCGTCTGCTCTCATCTACACACCGTAGCGGGCAGCCGCCATGGCTGTCCTGGTCCATGTCTCTTGCCATTGGGCACTCGCTACACTTTTTTAGGAAAAAAAGTGTATGATCCACATTTTAAAAATTTATCCAATTATATATGTAGTTGGTATATAGAATGTTGTGTCCACATACAAAATCTCACCAAAAATAGAAGATGAACAACGCACCATGGGACTATCTACATGAGCTAATTTTCTGCTTCTCTCAAATGCCATAGATTTTGATATTGAAAATTTGCATGTGTAGAAAATTTGCATACCCCACTTCTACACGGCCTGCCGGCCGAAGGTCCTATCCCGAACGGCAGCGCCGGCGAGAGGGTCTGCTCCGCCCTCCTGTCGGAGTTCGTCGGATGCTCGCCGTACCTGGGTGTGGCGCCATACTCAGCCCTGATCACCATGCATGCATGCAGAGCGAGGAGAAGCACGTGAGGAAAGAAGCACTGCGACCATGCATGCATGCAGAGCGAGGAGAAGCCCTACAGCTACCTGAGCTCGACGCCATGCAGTCAGTGGGCGCGACAGTTCGACGGCGACCTGCAGCTCGCCGGCAAGGACCATGTGGCGATGAGGAGCTATATATAATATCGTCGTCTTGGTGAGGTCCGAGAAGTACAATTTACTCTCTGTATATTTTTAGAGTGTGCATCGAACGCATATGCGAAAGTGTCGCGTACACGTACACCAAATTCACGCATTCTTGCAACATATATGTTTCTACCAAATAGTTGCAACATGAAGTATACTAGCCTGTATAGCGCGCTACGCTGCGCCGTACAAATTCTAGTCCGTTTTTTTTTGGAAAAAATCTGATAAATTTTGTCGAATTTTCGATTTCCGTAATTTTTAAATAAAATAGATCGGTAGGACCCACTGGCGAATCCACGGGCTATTACAAACCTTCGACGAATCCGTGTTTAATCTACGGGTTACTATAAACATTCGACGAACTGCGTTTTTTTAAGAAAACCGTGGTTGTTTTTTTACGCATTTCGGGATATTTGATCGTTTCTTTGTTTTTTGTGTTTGCTAAAAAAAATGGGTCGTTAGGACCCACGGCGAATTATAGTCGCTATAAATCTCTGGGCGAATCTCGTTTTTTAAAAAAACACACGGTTATGACCCACCCGTTGGCAAATCCATAAATTGTTATAAACCCTCGACGAATCCGCGTTTTTTTGGTCGATGCGTGTTTTATTTAGAAAATTGCGGTCTGAATCTGTGTTTTTTTTGTTTTTTTAAAAGAAAAGTGCGGCCGTTTTTTTCTATGTATTTCCTTTTTAAAAAAGCTGCTCGGACCCGTGGCCGAATCCATGAACCGCTATAAACCTTCGACGAATCTGATTTTTTGTTTTTTTGTGTTTGTTAAAAAAATGGGTCGTTAGGACCCGCCGGCGAATCTGTGGCTCGCTATAAATCTTCGGACGAATCTATATTTTTTAAAAAAATCCCATGTTTATGACCCGTTGGTAAATCCATAAGTTGCTATAAATCTTTGTGAATCCGTGTTTTTTGGTGACGAAAACATTTTTCGGAGTTTTTGTGTGGCGAAAATATTTTTTCTGGTTTTTTTAGCGAAAACATTTTTCTCGGGAAAAGCGGAGAAAGGACTGAGCGTAAGAACCGGGGACTGTTTGTTATCTTTTGGACATTTAGCTATCACGAAAAATTAGAAAAGGGCTTGTTCGTGATTCGAAATTAACGGGAGGTTTTTAGTAAAATAACACGTCAGGGACCTAAACGCGAAGAAAAAATAAAAATCTTCCTCTCACAAAAAATTACAAAGGACTTATTTGTAATTCAAAAGGACTTATCTGCAATTTCAAAGAATCAATGGGTTTTTTTGCAAATTGCCTTGGGGGGCACGTGGCCCCCCTGGCCTCTCGTCGATTTCTTCACGCTTAAAGGGTGAAACCAAACCATATATACGTTGGTTGGTGTCTGTACGTAAACCTAGTCTCTACTTCACACTTGTTTGGAAGTGTTTTATGTTTTCCCAGAGAGGGCAGCCACATGTCAGCCTCAGAAAAGGCATAATTATGTTTAGATCCTTTAGCCATTTTTTTACGAAAATGATATTTTGGTTCAGCGAAATCGCGGATCCTTTGTGAAAGGACCCCAGATAAATACAGAAAAAATGTGTAATTACGTTTAGATCTTTTCAATCTTTTTTACGAAAAGGATATTTTAGTTTAGCAAAATCACGAATCCTTCGTGAATGGACCCAAAATAAATACAAAAAAGAACGTAATTATGTTTATATCCTTTCAACAATTTCGTACATTTTCTCTATTTACTCGCGTTAGGGAGCAGCGATGACGGCGTGGCATACCGCGGTCACTCATCTACTAATAACAACAACAATAATAATAGAACCCAACTTGGTTACAGACGTATGATCATCATCGAGATGTGGAAGCTCTGGCCTGGTACACCTCGGCACGCGGCAAGAACACGCCGGTGCCGGTGCTCGCCGGCGGAGGGTTAGCGCCACCGGCGTACGGCAAGAACATGGCGAAAACCACGCCGTCCTTATTCCCGAAACCCGGCGCATGGCGAACCATTCCTCCATTGCCGCCACTGGCGACGCGAGCTCTTCCGACGCCGTCCATCCCAGCACAGCCCTGCTCATCCCCGTACGGAAAATCAAACCAAGAACCCAACACAAAGGTGACCAAGTTAAACAGCATGCCAAGCTAGCAGAGAGCACACGTACGATCGATCAACCCAGAGGCAGAAAGCACCCTTTCATTACCTGTGAGCGGTGAGCTTCGTGGCTGTACGGAGGAGGGCTGTGTTCTGCTCCCACACCGTTTAGGCGGAGGATGCCGACAAGGCGCGCGGCGAGTTCCTCGACGACGGCGTGGCCGCGGCGGGCAGCCGGTGAGGGCGGCGCCATGGCGTCGACGATGCCGA
The DNA here is from genome assembly GCA_036346375.1 of Guadua angustifolia. Classification (NCBI taxonomy): domain Eukaryota; kingdom Viridiplantae; phylum Streptophyta; class Magnoliopsida; order Poales; family Poaceae; genus Guadua; species Guadua angustifolia. The sequence goes on from JAYEVE010000098.1 coordinate 99,533, forward strand.
TGTCCGCGAAGATCTCCGGCGGCAACAGCCGGTGGACTACGTCGTCCAGCTCCGGCGCATGGTAGTCGGCCATCAGTCGCTCGCAGCTTGTGCGGAGAGACAGCGGAGTAGTGGGGAGGTGGGAGAGGAAACGGAGGGCGCGCGCGCGGCGGATGGGGAGTGGAGAGGGGTTCGTAGCGCGAATCCATGAGCTAGTAGCTAGAGCTAGAGCTAGAGCTAGTAGCTCTAAGAATCCTCTAGGCGACGGAGCTAGAGCTAGTAGCTCTAAGAGCTAGAGCCGCTGTCACTCAGCCAGATCTATCGAACATATCAGTGAAATCCTCCTTGGCGACAACACCCAGTGGCACATTGGAATCTCTCTCCAGCCGTCCAGCGACCTTCCGCGCCATCGCAAAAGTAAATTCCCTCGCCAATCCATCCCATGTCCCCCACTACTGTAGAACTAGGCATTACAATCGATCTATTAGAAATGATTTGGTACAAATTCATTGTGATGTTCGCATCAGAAGCGGTTCATAGGCAATGGTCCGGAGAGGACTTCTAGAAGCGGTTTGAAACACGAACCGTTTCTGGATCTTGCGTTCTAGAAGCGGTGAAAGTCATCGCTTCTAGAACGCAAGATCCAGAAGAGGTTCGTATCTCAAACAGCTTCTAGAAGCCCTCCCGCGTAGCGCATTTAAACCCTTCTTCCTCCACGAGCCAGCAGAGGTGATCGAACAGAGAAGGGCCGGCCCAGCGCTGTTCTTGGGGAGGTGCTGTCCAAATTTTTAATTGGGGGTGATTAACTCCAAATTAAGTGTTTCAAGGTTAACATCATGTGAACATCCTTCTCACCTAGATATTGCTATTTTTTTCAATGAATATGGAGAAATCTTGAACTTTTTAGGCAAGACCATGATCAAAAATTTGTTTTCTATGCTTGTTTTTGCTGTTGTATAAAGATGTAGGGTAGAGATCTAGTTCAAAATATGACATTATAAGGTAAAGGTGATTGGAAGCTTTAGATCTAAGTGGTTGTTAGCTTTAGAATCTTAAATATCACAATAAGTTGGGAGATCTAGGTACAATATTGCAAGGAAGTAATTATTGGTGTATGAAATAAAATAGAAAAACATGTAGAAGGATAAAAAATAATTACAAAGGTAGGAAGGGATAAAAAATAATTAGAAAGGTAGGTCTTTAATTGGATGACGGTGTAGGTGGAGCTTTTTTTGTTGGATTTAAGTGGTTGTGAGCTTTAGATTTTTAAATGTAATTATAAGTTAGGTTATAATTTTTGTAACGAAATTTGTTATAATTTTTAATGAAATTATAACTTGGTGTAGATAAATAGACAATGGATGTACAATGCAGACCGTCGCTCGAGAGAGTTCATTGATGGCGTGCAGGCTTTTCTCGATGCGGCTGTTGCATTCTTGCCTCCAGGCAGCTTCATATGTTGTCCGTGTGTAGATTGCAAGAACAAGAAGAAGCACTCCCAGCGATGGCAAGTTATGAACCACTTGATCATAAGAGGTTTCATGCCAAACTATAACTGTTGGACCAACCATGGCGAAATAGAGGTGATTAGCTAGGAAGACGATGAAGAAGGCGAGGAAGAGGAAAATTGATTCAACGATATCCGGACGGACGCATAATCTTGTTCCGTGGAAGAAACACTTGGTGACTTTGGTGATGATGAGCTAGACCAGATGCTGCATGACGGAGAGGGAGACTACACAAATGAAAGACAGTTCGAGAAGTTCCAGCGCATGTTAGAGGACCACAGAACTCATTGTACCCAAACTATGGGCAGGGCCACAAAAAGCTGCATACCACACTGGAACTCATGCAATGGATGGCTACAAATGGTGTGTCAGATAAGGGATTCGATGAGTTGTTATCACTCGTAAAGAAGTTGCTTCCAGAAGATAACACTCTGCCCGAATCTACATATGAAGCCAAGCAAGTCGTCTGTCCTTTGGGATTGGAAGTACAGAAGATACACGCATGTCCTAATGATTGTATCCTGTATTGCAATGAGTATGCTGATTTGGATGTTTGTCCAGTATGTAAAGAATCACGGTATAAGGTGAAGCGTGACGATCCAGGTGAAATAGATGGAGTGCGTAAGAAGAAGAGACCTCCGGCTAAAGTGTTGTGGTATTTCCTGTGATTCCCGATTGAAAGCGTATGTTTGCTAACAAAGTGCATGCCGAGATGATGCGTTGGCACAAAGAAGAAGCGTAAGGACGACGGGATGCTTAGACACACTGCGAGATGGCTCACAGTGGAGGAAAGTCGGCCGGACGTGCGGACTTCACAGATGAGGTGAGAAACATAAGGTTTGGGTTGAGTACCGATGGGATGAATCCTTTCGGAGGTGAGCAGCAGACCATAGCTTTTGGCACGTTACACTATGTATCTATAACATTCCTCCATGGTTGTGCATGAAGCGAAAGTACATTATGATGCCGTTGTTGATCCAATGCCCCAAACAACCTAGAAATGACATCGATGTCTACCTGAAATCATTGGTTAAGGATCTTGTGACGTTGTGGGAGGATGGTGCAAGGGTATGGGATGAGTACAAAAGGGAGTATTTCACCCTACGTGCATTGTTATTTGTAACAATCAACGACTAACTTTGCTCTCGGTAACTTTGTCGGCCTAACTATCAAAGGATCTGAGCACGCATCCGGTGCTTAGATGAAATGGGCGGCATGTACTGAAAAACTCTCGGAAGGTTGTGTACATGGGTCACCGTAGGTTTCTTCTTCTGAGTCACCGTTGCGGAAGAAAGGCAGGAAATTTAACGGGCAACCAGACCTTCGTACAAGGCCTCAGCATCGTAGTGGGCCACGTGTGTATGCCATGGTAAAGGATTTGAAAGTAGTATTTAAAAAGGGTCCTAGAAGCAAACATGTGCAGAATGAGGATGGTCAGGCACCCATGAGGAAGAAGTCAATATTTTGGCACTTGCCTTATGGGAAGTCATGGAGGTTCGTCACTCACTTGACTTCATGCACATCACGAAGAATGTCTGCTTGAACCTGCTAGGCTACATAGATATGTACGGAAAATCGAAAGATACAACTGTAAGCTCGGAAGGACCTTAAACTCTTGGGCGAGGAGCGACCTACATCCAGAAAAAAAGAGGAAAGGACAACATTACCTACATCCTGCGAGCTACACTCTAAGCAAAGAAGAAAAAAAGCATGATAGAGTTCTGAAGCGGTGTGAAGGTCCCTTCGAATACTCCTCGAATGTAAAGAGACTCATAAACACGAAGAGAATAAAATCATACACATGAAATCCATGGTGTCTTGTGTTAATGACACAGTTTCTCCCGATGGATGTGAGAGGCATCTTTGCTTTCGAGTGGAGTGCGGGGATAATCACAAAGCTGTGTTCTTTTTTTAACGCGATTTCACAGAAGGTCATCAACCTAAATAAACTAAGTAAGCTGCAGGATGATGTGGTACAAAGTGTGGTTAGTCTTAAGATAATCTTTCCTTCTGCATTCTTTGATATTATGGTTCATCTCCTTTATTCACCTTGTCAAAGAGATAGGTATTCTCGGACTGTGTATCGCACAACATGTTCCCTTCGAGAGGTACATGAGTGTGCTAAAGAAGTATGTCGTAACCGTTCTCGTCGAGAAGGATGCATTGCCGAGGGTTATGGGACAGAGAAGGTGATTGAGTTTTGTGTGGATTACATTAATGATCTAAACCCGATCGGCGTCCCTATATCACGCCATGACGGGAGGCTATGGGGAAAAGGGACACTAGGAAGGAAAGCAATTGCATGCAATGATCTTCTTACATTTAAGCAAGCACATTTCATGGTTTTGAAACAATCAAGCTGTAGTGGCCCGTATGTCCTTGAGCACAAGAGTATTCTCGCGCGATTTCCTGGGAGGTCGAGAATTGGATAACAACTGAAGCACATGGATTCTTTCGATGCTTGGTTACAAAACTACATCTTTTGAAAGGGTCGGACAATGAGCAGGTTATGGCAGCAGCTCGGGGACCATCTAGTGAAATCATGACATTCAAGAGGTACGAGATAAATGGTTACATATTCTACACCAGATCCCAGGATAACAAGAACACCAACCATAATAGCGGTGTCTGTATAAACGCCGAAGACAACAAAGGCAAGGTGGATACATATTATGGTTTCATAGAAGAGATATGGGAGCTCGACTATGGACCTTTGAAGGTCCCTGTATTTAAGTGCCAATGGGTCAAACTGACTTCAAGCGGCGTGAAGGTCGATAAATACGGTATGACAATCTGGACCTCACGCAAGTCGGCTATAGGCGCGAACCTTTCGTCCTCACGAATAATGTGAGACAGGACTTCTACGTAATGGACATGTCAAGCAAATCTAAGAAGTAGAAGGACAAGCAGAAAGATTGTAGTAGTAAGCCAAAGCGACATGTGGTTCTCCAAGGCAAACGAAGGATTGTTGGAGTTGAGGACGTCACAGACGTGGAAGAGTATAGTCAGTTCGACGAGCTCTCTCCTTTCGCTGTGGATGTCGACATAAGCCTCCTCAATGACACAAACGTGGATGCTCCTTTCATACGTCGCGATCATAATGAAGGAATACTTGTAAAGACAAAGTATGTGACTACTTAAGATGTACCACTACTGTATGAACTATATATGTATACCACTACTGTATGAACTATGTATGTGTAAAGCATTTTGACAAATTCTGAAATGACATTAAAGTGCTAAAACCATTTTTTAAAAATTATGGAATGAAACTAAAGTGCTAAAAGCATTTTTTAAAAATTCTGAAATGAAATTGAAGTGCTAAAAGCATTTTTTAAAAATTATGGAATGAAACCAAAGTGCTAAAAGCATTTTCTAAAAATTCTAAAATGAAACTAAAGTGCTAAAAGCTTTTTTAAAAATTATAGAATGAAACTAAAGTGCTAAAAGTATTTTTTAAAAATTATGGAATTAAACTAAAGTGATAAAAACATTTTTAAAATTCTAAAATGAAACTAAAATGCTTAAAAGCATTTTTTTTAAATTCTAGAATGAAACTAAAGTGCTTAAAGCATTTTTAAAAATTCGAAATGAAAAAAAAAAAAAAAAAAAACTTCAAGCAGTAAAAAAAAAAAAATGCCGGCGAGGGCGTGGCTCGAACCCGCGTGGGCGAGCCCAAGACTCAAGCGCCCACGCTAGCTTGAGGAGAAAGAATTTATATCAACCATTAAGGCGTGATTATTTTTGAATATTAGAGAACCCACTTCTACAAGCAGTTGGTAGTAAAACCACTTGTATAGATTAATTTTACAAGCGGTTGGTACTAACAACCGCTTGTATATATTAATTTTACAAGCGGTTGATACTAACAACCGCTTATAGAAGTCCTGTCCCACTCCCTCAACGATGCACTCTACATGCGGTTAGTAATACCAACTGCTTGTAGAAAGCCTTCTACAAGCGGTTGATAATACCAACCGCTTGTAGAATATCTGATAAGAAAAAAAAAGGCGGGCGCGAAGGGGCTCGAACCCACGTGGGCGAGCCCGCACTCAAGCGCCCCGTGCTAGCCAGGGGGAGAAACAATTTATGTCAACCATTAAGGGTAGCAGATTATTTTTGAATATTAGCGGAACCCACTTCTACAAGCGGTTGGTAGTAAAAACCGCTTGTATAGATTAATTTTACAAGCGGTTAGTAATACCAACCGCTTGTAGAAAGCCTTCCACAAGCGGTTGATAATACCAACCACTTGTAGAAGTGGGTTCCCTGTATAAAGTTTATACTCCCCGCGCTTTCTCAGACCCCAAAATTTCTAAGTCCCCGCTCGATCGCCTCCTGTGTCTCACGCTGCCGCCTCGTCGAGACCCCGCCGCCGTCCTCGTTAGCGCGTCGCCCTCCTCGCCACCCAACCATCCGGCGCCCTCCACCCGGCGCCACTCCACCCCGCCATGATCGACCCGTCGGGTGCCCTCGTCGCCGCCTCCTCCGCCACCAAGCCACCGCCACACCGCCATTCCACCCCGAAGGACCGAGGTATAGCTGTGCATGCCGTCGTCCTCCCTCTCTAATTCGGTTGCCCACAAGGTGTTCGGTGAAATGCCTACAAGGTGTTCGGCTATTTAGTTTAGGTTCCAGTAGAGCTTATGTACATGAATCTTACTGAGTCATAGTGAATACCAGCTCATTAATATATATATGATGATGGATGTGTAACTTCAATTATGTTTGTTCTCTTGTGGTATTATGTGTTGACTGAAATCACTGGAGATGCCTTAAAGTCATATTCTTTGTGCATGTCATGTTTATAGTATTCAATATTCACTATCAAAGGTTGCCACTATAATTATTAAGCATGGATCATAGAGCACCAGCTAGGCCTTAGGCCCTTTCTATTTTCTCTAACTTTTCGTGGTTAATTCAGACGCATAACCGAGGTTATAATTCCAGGTGGTTGATTGATTCATAAACAACATGGCACAATTTTTGGTTATATCTCTAGTCATTTAAAAGGGGTTAGTGGTGATGATGACCTTGCATCATTGTCATTTTCAGACCATAGCCAAGTTCTCATAGCCTGTTGTTTTGGATCATAGCCAAGATCAGATCATCAAATCTCACAATTGTTATGGATCCTGTTGTTTTGCTTTCCCATTGATGTTCATTATTGGCTATGTGATATTTTGGTAATTTTTGATGGGCTAAGCAAAAAAATTATATAATTGTGCATTACCTTACCTATAATTTGCTTGAAAACTACCTTACTGTGATGAAATATCCTTTGTATTGCATAGTAGAGTGGCGCCAAAGGGATATTAATTACAAGAATTTTAAATATAATAAAACTTGTTATTAATTTATTATATTTTTCTTGTTGATGTAATTATCCATCGAGAGGATTATGTAAAATTTTCAAGTCGAAATAATATTATATTTGTTTTGTGGTGCAGAGGAAAGGAATTTATTACAATGAAAGATTTCTTGAGAACCAAAATTCAATATAATTTCCGATTATATGATTGTCTTTGAAATGAAGTTATTTATTCAATGTAATAATATGTTTGTGTTGTAATCTGTAATATGGTTGTTTCAAAGTAATATGATATTTATGTCAACATTTTTTTGGAATTAGGATAGATGGTGCAACCAGGATGTGGTGACCCTAATTTTGACGAGGGCGAACAGTTTTTGCTAGACTCCATCGCGCTGGGTAGTCTCGAAGGTGATGTTAACGCTGCTGCCGCTGAGGCTAACGTTGGTTCCGGTGAGGCCGTTGAGGTTGCAGTCGATCAGGCCATTGACGCTGGAGCCGCTGAGTTCGGTAACACTGGTTTCGGCGAGGATGAGGTATAGCCAGAAAAATATAATCCCCGTGGACATGTTAATTAATCGCAATTCATTAATATAATACACTCTGACACGTTTATACATATGTTTGTATATTTCAAGCCCGGTACATCGAGCAACCAATCCAAGTATCAGGGACCTAACAAGAAACCATCCACAAAGCATGTGTTTACCGACGTTAGCAACGAAAGGATGTCGGTTGCCCCTCTTTCAACAGTTGGGCCGTACAACAACGCTTGCGGTTAGCATCAGAAAATGAGCCGAAGTTCCACAAGCTACCAAGGACATGCTCTGGCAAGATATTAAGGAAAATTTCACATTTCCTCAAGGGTCTGAAGACAAGGCCAAGAAATTCACTTTGAAGAAGATGGCAACCTCGTTTCAGGTGTGGAAGACGTCTCTCAGCCGCAAGTATGTGCAGAAGGGAGAAAGACCCGACTTCAATCAATTTCCTAAGCTGGCAAATCACTGGGAAGCATTCGAGGAGTACAAGTTGTCAGCTGAAGGCTAGGCCGCGAGTCAGAAGAACAAGGCCAATTCACAGATGAAGAAATACCACCACCATCTTGGCACCGGTGGTTACCTCAAAAATTGTCTTGAAATGGGAGAAGCGGGAAGAAGAATTAATGGCGAAGGACGTCACACCGGCTACCACTTTGTGGGAAGAGCGCTGCGAATTGGTTCATGGGTCACGGGGGAGCCTTGCAGATGACGGCAGCTTGGTGATGGCACTAGGAGTGCAAGAGGCTGGTCAAAGGATTGTACAAGTTGTCGAGCAGTCTTAGGCAGGTACGTTGGTGACAGACAGGGAGAATGACGAACTAACACATGCCCTTCAAAACCCTGAGCACCCGGGACGAACATGAGGTATGGGCAAACTAACACCGTGGAAGTACGGTTTTGCCAAGGATGCGCATACGTACAGGAGCCGGCATAGAAGCAAAACAAGATAATCATATAAAATGTACCAATTGGAACAAGAGCTCAGAGTAACCCAGGCTAGCATCGGCGATATAATTGCGTAACAAGTACAAATTTCCCTTAGCAAGCTTCAGGGACTAGGTCCGAGCAATCAGCCGGACGCCGTGATCAACCCTCGCGACGGCGGAGTAGCCATGGCGATCCACGGGGCCTGAAGTGGACAACTTGCTGGCCCGTTATCCCATGGATGACATAAGGGTTCGCCGCCAGTGTGAGCTACACGTTGATGCGCGTAACCTCTCCATCAAGGTGGCTTACGGCATGGCATATCCGGTGGAGCCGGGCCAGATGTTCCACTACAATGACATACCCCCGGGTTACTTGAACGTCGCGGTGGAGGAGGTGCTGAGCGGATTTGAAGAACTTCACCTCGATATTGCTGGAGGTGACGACGTGACCAAGCTTGGACAGGCCCTCCACAATATCATCCTCTGGCGCAAGCGGTACATCATATTTTCGAGATGGTGTGGGCGTCATCTCCTATGAAAACCCGCCTCCTCAATGTCACCTCCACGCAATGCCTTGCCGGCAAAGCAGAGCACGCCTCCTCCACCACCCGCTCCACACAGAAGCCCGACTGCACCACCAGCATCTCAATCAAAAAAAGAACCCCCCCCCAGGAAAACCATGCCTCCACCATCTCCTTCAAGGAAGAAGCTCGATACCAGAAGGGCTCCTCCACCCACTCCCAAGAAGGCATAGTCCAACCGATCGAAAAAGATAAAGGAACCTCCAAAGAGGGCATATAATAGGACTAAGAAGGAGAATGATGTGGTCATCAAAGTAGAATTGGCTGCACACTTCGCAAAAAAATAAGCCTGAGCCAAAGGTACCAATTGATCCAAAAGCTGCGGAACACTTCGCGACATGCCGTGCAGAGCCACAACTTGTGTCGTCTAACTATGAACGAACAATAATAAAGGCTACACGGAAGAATAGACGTGATCAGACGACGGCGGCAACAAAGAAGAGAGACCAAGATCAAGAGCACCTCAAGAGATTTATGAAGGAGGCAGGACTCAGTTCCACAGCTGCAGCTCTTGGATTAGCAGATGATCTCCCGATGGCAATATCAGTTGGGCCGGGTTGACCCTAAAGAGATAAAGGAACTACCAACCAAGATGCGGCAATTTCATGAATGGTACATGATAGAGTCCGCTCAAGGAAGAACAATATTCCCCCTCCGTATCACACAAGAAGATTTTTATCGCGGGGACAACAACATATGGCTCGAATTCGAAGACTTCTACCATTTTTACCATGCCGACGCCATCAACGTGTCTCTCATGAGCTGCTGGTGACTGTAAGTGTCAAGCTCATACCTTTACCGTGTGCTTCCTCGTACCATAAAATTGCAACTCTAATAACTTATCCCTTTCTATGTAGAATGGAGATACAACGATGTAGAAAACAGAACATCTTCATCGACCCAGAGATTGTTAACGAGTTTGTCTTTCGATGCAACCCAAAGGATGTTGAGGATTACATTCTAGATGCATTCTTGGGACAGCACTACAAACCGTACATACGTCTGCCCTTCAACTTCGAGTACGTATATATACAACCTCTCATTCTTATCTTTTACAAGGCATTGATAATACTACTAGCTAGTTACATATATGTTGCAATACATGAATAGGTTTCACTGGATCCTTCTTGTCATCAAGCTTGATAGTAGCCAGATCGTTGTTCAAGACCCAAAAAGGACTCCGGTGGAAAAAATATCAATATACCATTAACAGCCTAAACAGGTATATAGCACATATATATACGATAGTTTCCTTATTATATTGAAATACCTTGCTAATTCGAACTCTGACAATTACTATTCATAATAACGCATCACACAGGGCATTCGCAAGGTTCCGAAAGAAGCAACAAGGAGCTTTCGAGAATGAATTTCATGTCCAAATAAGCACTCGAGTACGTATTAAAGAATATTAATATGTCGTAACAGTTTTTCATCCTAATAATTGTTTTCTTTTCAAATTTCATCGCAGGTTTTACAACAGACGGCTGGAAACAACTTATGTGGCCATTATGTGTGCCACTATATGCAAAATATTACCCACGGCGATGTACCGATAAGCAACACCGAGGTAGTGTGCACATGTCAATTTCTTAGTACCTACACTTTAATTACATGTCCAGACATTTATTTATTTCCCACTTTGTCAGCCCAACATTGATGTAGAAGGTGTGATCCTGCCGCACCGGGTTGCAGCAATCCAAGAACAACTTATCGGCTTTATTGTTGACGAGATTGTATATACCAAAGGCGAGTTTCACACAGGGGGTTGGAGAGATTGTCCTTCTATAAGGACAGGTGAACTGACATCAACGTCGACCAAGGATATAAATAGCGACACGCGCAAGAAATGAGCTCAAGATTCGCTCTTTTATTCTTTGAAACTTGTAAAAGTGGCTTATTATTTCATGTGTTCATCAACTTGTCCATTTTTTAGTCTATTAAGTTCGTATTTTTCTGTAAATGAACATGTAATTATCTGAATGAGTACGCATGAATAATATATATTTAATTGTGTAAAAAAAACTCCTGTAGTTCTATTTATTTTAATTGTCAAAATCTATATCGAAAACCCCTCTCAAAACATATTCTATTCATTTCTTTATGCATAAAATTTCATTTGGTGGATGAAATAGCTTACTTGTATGCTCAGGGCTTCATGGTAAATTTTCTAAATTTTTGCTTTTTCCTTCTTGGCCTTTTCTCCTTTTCATTCTTTATTTCCCTTTTGTTTAATTTTTCTTGCAACAACACAAAAATTCCAATAAAATCCAAATAAAACCAAGAACATTAAGAAAATTCTAAAAATATTCACATACAAGTTTAAATATTATATTTTATTGTTCTCAAATTTTTGGGTTGTTACATTCGGATATCCACTACAAGAAACAGGGAAAAATTAGGTGGGTCAAAATAAACCCACAATTCTGATTAAATTTGTTAGGTCTATAGAAACCCACGAATTTAATTAAATTTGTGGGCCACTGCAGAGACCCACGAATTTAATTAAATTCGTGGGGTTTTTATATTAGGCGCCGCAATTTAAGTCTTGGCCGATCGATCTCTTTCTTCTTGAGAGATAAACGCGCTTGTAATCTCCTCCCATTCCGGCTCCGTAATATCCCTCCCATTCCGGCTCCCATAATCTCCTCCCATTCCGCCCTTGATCGCCTTGATCGGTTCGCCCGCCCATGATCGCCGCCGCTTCGCAGCCCAGCGCCCGGCCGCCCGCGCCTAGTCAAAGATTAAAATTTCAATCAAGCGCTTCTGCGAGAACTATGAATCATAATGTTTTCCTTATATCTTTTTAGTACTTCTTCATATATACTTTCCATGCATTTTATTTTCCTTTTTCTCTGTGTGCGTCATTGAACACGTGAACCATCATAGTGATTCATAAATATTTTAATATTAATTATTTTCAAGTTCTATTAGGATCACGTAAAAGCTCTGGCAGAGAGGAGTATCAAGCATTACAAGATCAGATTTACGGGAAGATGATCAATTTTCAAAGAGTTTCTTGTATAAATGGGATGGTACCCTTTGTTGGCGTCCTTGATGTCGTGAGAAGAGCTTTGTTTTACATGTAAGGTATAATGATATATAGATGTTGTGCCCTCAAATGAACTTTTATTTGGGCTCTGTTCTTTTCCATGTCACCCAAACAAGATCATGGAAATCGGACGGAACAAAAGCATTTTATTGCCACGAGAATTTTCATATGTTCCACTTGATAGAGAACTTAAATAATGAAAATTGCATGAATGCATTTTCTTGGGCTCCTTTGTGATTCATTTTTATGATCTCTCTTTGTTATATTGAAAGCATAAAAATAACATGCCAAATTGTCTTCTTTGAGTTTGGTGGTACTTGTTATTTGTTCTTTTAGATCAAATTTGAACTATTCATTGTGCATTTCTTTTTGCACCTCGCCTTTCTTGGCTCACATATTGTTTTCGATCTCTTTACACTAGAGTCAGTTATATTCATTTCTAAGTTGTTAATCTATGGACGATAGAGTTTTACCTCTGAAATCGATACATGCGGTTTGTGGAAGATGGGGAAGAAATAATAATAGTTGGTAGTTTACGCTGAATCGGTGTCTTTGGCTACAGATGAACTAATTGGAAAGAGGCACAGGGTAAGCCAATTGATTCTTTTTTAAAATGCTATAGAAGAGTATCATGGAATAAATCGGACTTTGCTTATTGTTTTAACTTAAATAAATGAACTTGCTTTCAATACCTCTTAGTTGTCCGCAGTTTCCAGCAGTGAGAGTTCACAGGACTTAAGCGAATTTCGAAATAGTTGCTTTTCAATTCCTTGGCATTTTTATTTTCTTATTTTTGTATCAAATGGTGATTTACATAGAGCATGAGTTGCCATTTCGAATATCCTGTTGTATGCCTGGATATATTTTATTGACTTAGTATAAACGTGATGCAAAATGCTGATTTTAATGAATTTAAAAAAATCTTCTGTTGCTTCTTCAAACAATTGTAACATACTAATATTACTTCATAATCAATCCATATTAATAGGTAAATGAACCAAACCATACAAGGGTGTATCTCGAGCGATTAATACGTGTTGCCAAGGAGCTCCAAAGAAATGGGCTAGGCTATGCGTTGGTTGACAAGTCTAAAAACTTGCTCTGAATGGGGTAAGTTTATTTTATTACCGCTTCTTGTATGCATTTACATGATGTTATACTTACGGTATTTGGCGGTCGGATCGCTGTCATGGACTTGGGCCTGCCCAGTCTCTAGGTGCAGCACGTCTAGAGGCCTTTGGCTCATGCGGCCGACCAGCTCGTCCATGGCAGCCCCCAACATGACGATATTTTTTGTGTTATCAGTTTTGAGTCTTTGACTATATGAAAAATCTGCTAGCTTTTGTTCAGGTTTAAGCATCCATTACCAGACTTGTTCTTTCACTGTTGTTTGAGAAATGTTCAACATAAAAGTTACTATTAAAGATGTCCGATTGTTTTCTTACAAAAGAATTGTACCATGTTCCACAACGATTTAAGAGGGCTGATAGAAGTAGCACAATAACTTCACTTCATTCCCCCTTTGAGCTTGCTTCTTGTTCTGTGACACCGGTGCTCATTTTGCATGCATATGCAAAACTTTGGCAGTCATAACAGACTTGTGACTTGTGACAAGAAAAGATTTGTTGAATACAGATACTAGTGGCTTCACATAAATAATTGTTAGGCTTTTCTTTATGACATGAATTTAAGGTGTGTTTGGTTGGGTGAATGAGTTCATTCCTGCATGGGATGGCGCAAGTGGGTTGGTTGTAAGTGTATGTGATGGAGTGAGATTTTGTTTGGTTGTATGGAGTATGAAATGGCAAGGTAAATCCATACTTTTATCAAGGAAGCAGCAATTCGTGGATTGGTAATTCCACTCATTTACTTGGTAAATGTGTTAGGATTTCCATCTTTTGTATACATCCATTGTTTGTTTGTTACTTCCATTGGAAATGTGGTGTCATTCTATGCTTGGAAAAATTAGCATAGTAACATTGAAAATATGTACAAATTGGATGTGTGATTGATTATCTAAGGATCTGCTAGAATGTCTTCTTTTGGTTTGCGAGATTGATATATATATTATAACTGCAAATGTTTTTTTGTCTGCTGAGTGGATGTCCTATTTACTAGAGAGGTCATGCCGAAATTTTGTATATTTCGGTGACTTAGTTTTTGTTGAATTATGATCCAAATTCAGAAGAAGGCTAACTTATGTCGCATCACATCGCGTCCAATCCCCACCTTCCTTCCGCCACCTAGGTTCCCCGATGAAGATCACGGCGTTGCTGGTGCTCAAATCCCCAGGCGACTCCTCCTCCTCCTCCTCGTCGTCGGCGAAGCGGCAAAGAAGCGGCGGTGGTCCGGGTAAACGATCGGACGTGAGCCACCGGCTACTTCGGCGTCCGCGCTTGACTAGTTCATCCTCTTCGTCAATTATTTGGAACCAAAATCATCTTGCTAAAACGTCGACTATTTTAAAGCTGTAGGTACTAGCTTGTCCGGGGAGAGGGTTTGTATAAGATTCTTGTATGCAACCAAATGGTTCTTTGCACCTCTAGTTTTTAGGGATATTTATATAAATTTGAAATATGTACCTCAAGTATTACATTTATTATTTTGTTCTTATTGATTTTCTGCATGGTTTCTCTGGCTAAGCAATGCTTGTTTTGTCAATAATTTAATTTCTTTGTCTTCCAATTATTTTTATTGCGGGATCTGCAGAGGCCGACAAGTTCTGAAAATTGAGAGGACTTGGATGAAACCAAGATTATTCTCGTAAGTAATTGTCGGCGTACTACGCCAGTACCCTCTCCGCCGCACAAAGGCATCGTGGCCCACATGGCGGCTGGCGGTAGGTGGTAATCACGCCTACCCGCCAGCATTGATCACGTGGCGTTGAGGCGGCGGTGGCGAACGCATACTGCTTGGCGCCCGGCCACGTGGCGGCTTGGCGGCGGTGGGCGAGCACGCCTGCCCGCCGGTCTGCGGCCCACGTGGCGTTCGGGCGGCAGTGGCGAGGCGCCTGCTCGGCGGCGCCCGGCCAGCGTGGCGGCAGCGGCGGTGGCGAAGCACGCCCGCGCCAGTCTTGACCACGTGGCGTTGGGCGGCAGTGGGCGAGACGCCTGCGCCGGCGTAACCAGCGTGGTGGCTTGGCGGGCGGTGGCGAAACACGCCCGCCAGTGCCGCCCATGTGGCGTTCGAGGCGGCGGTGGCGAGAACGCCTCGCCCGGCGCCCGGCCAGCGTGGCGGCTTGGCGGGCGGGTGGCGAAGCACGCCCGCCCGCCAGTGCCGACCCACGTGGCATTGGCGAGCAAGTGGCGAGGCATACGCTTTCGCCCGCGCGAAGGCAAAAAGGTGGTGCGAGTTCCTTCACCTCAAGCCTCCTTCCTCAATCGTACCATGCCCGGTGCCAAAGCGGTGTCGATTCGTTGATTGCGAAGAAGTCCGCTGCGCAGCCCAATCCTCTGGCGCCCGTCACCTACCGTCGCAGAGGGTCCCATCGAGCGAAGCGGCGAAGCCATCGTCGGCATTTAATGAAATTTGAAGGAGCGGACAGCACGGGAAGGGCTAATAAATGTGTATAGATCAACATGATGACCCCTTTACCTACCCCGTAGCTTTGGCCTATATAAGGGCCGTCTGGTGCATGGGAAAGGGGGTCGAGCATTTGAGAAACGGAGAGCCAAGATTTCGAGCAATAGAGCCTTAGGAAGAACTTGTAATCCCCAAGCTCTATACTTGCTTAAAACACTCTACATGAAATCCAGCAGGAAGTAAGGCTATAACCCTGGCCTAGGGGGCCTGAACCTGGGTAAAATCACCGTGTCAACGTAGTTCAAGAATGCCATAGTCCTTCGCGTGGGAGTTTCTAGGGTTTCCCCTCGCTAGGGTTAGCCAGCTGCAAAGACGCCCTCCTATTGAACAAAACAAAGTCTGTAGATCACGGGCCTGTCAGGTGGAATACGTCGATAGGGGCGCACCAGGTAGGGGCTAGTGGTTGGTTTTCCCGGCTAACTTCCTGGCGGGCTTTTGGTGTTCTTTGTTCAAAAAGTAAGCCCGCGCATGGCGGATTCTGAAGATCATGGAGCAGCGGGGGCGAGCGACGCCCAAGGAAAATCCCGGCGATCTCACCGGTTAAGGGATTGCCTCATTCTGCCTCGGCAGGGTGGCAGCATTGCTCCCGTGGGAGCGGCGGAGCACCCTGTGCGTCGCCGCTTGGCCATGGAGGCAGCCACCCCTGCCCAAAATCTGCATGCGGTCCGTCTCCTCTTGGACCACCCTCCGGTGGAACTTGCAGGAGACACCCCGGCCACTCCGTGGCTGCGGGACATCGCCAACCTCGTGGACGCGGCCCAGCTCTGGGTAGGGCCCGTCGATCCGGCGGGTACGATCGATGCGCCGCCACCAGAGGGTAGCGTTAGGCGCTCAGCGTCTAGCCGTCCCAACGAAGGAGGTTCTGGCCAGGTGGGCCAGAGCCGAAGGAAAGGTGCGCGCGACACCGGTCCCGTTCCGTGGACCTCAGGTCGCACCTAGATGAAAGCCGCAGTCGGCGCGGCGATGATCTCCGTGGCGCTTCGCGCTTCGGCCCGTCGGCGCCCCACGGAAGTGGTCTCGGACGATGGGAGCCCCTCCGTGGCTCTCGATCTTGGACTAAGGAGGAGTTCCTCCTCCGACTCTATAAGGAGCAGTCCGCGTTCGAGAGGTCTCCGGATCGGGCCCCGATGGCGGTGGGCTCCCTCTGGCGTCGGGTGCGAGCCTTCTCTCGGCTCCGCTTGGCGTGGCGTGGCCGGACGAGTTCCGCCGGCGTCCTTGGAAAAATATGGCGGCACCACCAACCCGGAGGAGTTCTTGCAAATCTACAGCGGTGGTGCGGCAACAAGCGGGTCTCGAAAAGATCATGGCCAACTACCTTCCAACGGCCTTGACGGGTTACGCTGCTCTTGGTCGTTAAACCTCCCGCGAGGATCGTGCGCTCGTGGGGAGTTGTCGACCTCTTTGTCGCCAACTTCGAGGCTCCTTTGCGCAGGCGTGGAGGGCGACCTTCATACTGGGCAGAAAAGGAGGAGTCGCTCGTGACTTCATCGATGGTTTTGCCATCGCCGCAACACGATCCCCACATCTCGGAGCAATCGGTCGTCATCGCCTTCAAGAGGCGTCTGTGATCGCATAAGATGAAGGAGAAGATGGCCACCGCACCATCGGCACTACCTCGAGGCTTTTCTCCCTCGCACACAAGTGTGCGCGGCCGCATGAGGCGAGGAGGGCCGCCCTGCCCCAAGGGTGGCAAAGGCAAGGGCGAGGCGGGACCTCAAAGGTTCCGCCATTCGAGCAAGAAGGCGCGGAAGCGCGAGGCGGGAGAGACCAGGTGGGTCTTGACCGCCGAGCGCGATGACGAGGACCCCGCGCCACGGAAGCGTAACCGCCGCGATCGGCACGACGATCGCCGTGGCGGCGTGGCGACCGCCGTGGCCGCGCGATGACCGCCCATGGTCATAAGGATGACCGACGCGAGCAGAAGGAGGGCGAGCTCTACTGCCCAATCCACCGGACCAACACCCATGACCTCAACAGCTGTCGGGTCGTGAACAAGATGGTGGAGAAGCGGCTCAAGGAGCGCCGCCCCGACGATGATCAAGACGAAGATCTGCCTACCGCTTTCGGCGAGCGAATCACATCGTGGCCTACATTCACAGTGGTTCATCCACCTTTTCCTTCAACGCCGCTTACAAGCGGTTGAAGAGAAGTGTCGCCACGCGTCGGGTCGGTGGGTCGGATCTTTGAAGTGGTCGGAGCAGACCCTCACCTTCAGTCAGGCCGACCACCCTGAGGGCGCTACCGGCCTAGGGCATCTCCCGGTCGTGGTGTCGCCCACCATTGAACGTGCGGCTTGGCGCGTCTTTGGTGGACGAGAGGAGTTCCATCAACCTCCTGTCCTCTTCGGCATTCCTGGCGCTTCAGATCCCACGGCAGGATCTGCGCCCTACTCTGCCCATCTTTGGGGTAGCCCCAAAGGCCGGCTTAATGCCCATAGGGCAGGTGTGCCTCCCCGTCACCTTCAGGGATGAAGACAACTACCGCACCGAGATGATGGATTTTGAGGTCGCCGACTTCGACCTCCCCTACAATGCCTTACTCGGCCGACCGGCGTTGGCCAAGTTCATGGCGGCAACCCACTATGCTTACATGGTGGTGAAGATGCCGGGGCCTAGTGGTCCCATCGTGATCCGGGTGGATAAATCCGAGGCCTCTGCTGCCACAAGTATCTTGTTGGACATGTCCGGTGCCACTGCTGCCGGGCGCCCGACGCCGCTTCTCAGGAGCCCTCGGGCCGGACACATGCCTCACTGGCTCTGCCGGTGAGGTCAAGGTGGTCGCATAGCGGGGCGAACCCCGAAGACCATCAACATTGGCGCCAACCTCGGCGCCAAATAGGAAAACGCGCTCGTCACCTTCCTCGATCTAACTCCGGCGTGTTCGCTTGGCAACCGTCCGACATGACTGGGGTCCCCAGGGAGGTGATCGAGCACCGATTGGCGACGCTCCCCGAGGCACGTCCGGTCCGACAGAAGGTCCGGAGGCAGGCGCCCGAGCGCCAAGATGCCATTTGAGAGGAGGTAGAGAAGCTGTTGAGCGCGGGAATTGTCCGGGAGGTCTCTCATCCTGAGTGGCTCGCCAACCCTGTGCTCGTCAAGAAGTCCAACGGGAAATGGCGCATGTGTGTCGACTTCACCGACCTCAACAAGGCTGCCAGAAGGATCCATACCCCTGAATGAGTCGACCTCATTGTTGACTCCACGGTAGGAGTCGGCTGCTATGCTTCTTGGATCGTACTCGGGTACCACCGGATCAGCATGGCCCTTGAAGACGAAGAGAAGATCTTTTGTAACCCCTACGGGTGTTTACTATTATGTAATAATGGCTTTTGGTTTAAAGAATACCGTTCTACTTACCAGCGTGCCATGCATATCACTTTCCGCCCTAGATAGGGCGAAACCTTGAGGTCTCGTTGATGATTTAGTTGTAAAGATCAAGAAAAGCGAAGAACTGATTTAAGACCTGGAGGAAACCTTTGCTAACCTCCGGAAGAAGCGCTGAAGCTCAATCAGGAAAAATGTGTGTTTGGTGTGCCCTCCCAGCAAGCTCTTTGGGTTTTACGGTGTCCAGCAGGAATCGAAGCCAATCCGGACAAGATAGCGCCATCGAACACATGAAGCCGGCGTGACTCAAGCGTGGTCAATGCTGGCGGTCGCCTAGCCTCCCTAGGGCGGTTCATTGCTCGGTTGGGGGAGAGAAGCTTGCCCCTATTCAAGCTGCTAAAGAAGACTAACCACTTCGAGTGGACTGAAGAGGCCCAGAAGGCGTTTGAAGATTTGAAGCAATACCTCTCCTCTCCCGGTCTTTGGTTTCCCTGCAGGTGAGCCTTGCTCTTGTACATCATTGCCCTCTCGAGGTAGTGAGTATTTATCTTGGTTGTGGAGATGGAAGGTGTCCAGAAGCCAGTCTACTACATCAGTAAGGTGTTACACGAAGTCGAAACTCGGTACCCACAAGCTCAGAAGATGATGTATGCGGTTAGGGATGGCAGTTTTACCCATGGGTTTGGGTACCCGTAGGTACCCGACCCGATTGGTTAGTGCAGGTGAATCTGGACCCATGGGTATTTTGATCGGGTCGGATGCAGGTCAAAGGTGGTCCGGTCTGAATATAGACCAGTGGGTATACCAGACCCGACCGAAATTACCTCTGCTCAAATGCTCAATTCATTTCTGTGTCACCATGAGCCATCCGTGACCCATTCCCAACTAACCCTAATCAATTCATCTCACGCCTCCACAGAGTAACAGACCCATCCTGGCGGCTGCAATCCTCCACACGCGCCTCCACTCCACACAAACTCCCATCCTGGCATCCTCCACACAAACCCTAGCCCGGCACCGTCGCGCCTCCACGTCCTGCCCGGCACCGGCGTCGCGCCACCACGTCGCGCCTCCACGTCCTCACGCTACTGCCGAGACACGCTCATTGCCGTCGGCCTTCAATCTGTTAGAGTGAGAGGGATGGTGTGTCTTCCATCTATAAATTTAGCCTAATCGACTACATGCCTCATGGCTCATTTAATCATTTTCTTTGAAGTTTTACGGCAAGAAGTAATGCTTGTTGTCATGTTGAATTGATTCTTGCATGGTATATGTGCCTGACTAATTGAGCAATGGTCATTGGCGCCCAAATCTGTCACCAATATTTTTGTTCACCCGAATGCTTCTGAGTTCTTTGTCATTGAAATGCTGTTTTTAGTCTTGACAATTGGTCTGGGTACCCATCGGGTCTGGTACCGTCGGTCCGGGTCAGATTTGGACCCATTTGTTGTCAGTGCAGGTTGGTGCGGGTCCATAAGAGGACCGGAGCTACCCGACCCGATTTCCATCCCTATATGTGGTCCTGGTGGCGTCCAGGAAGCTGCGGCATTATTTCCAAGGGTGGGAAATCACCTTGGTCACGGCCTACCCGCTACGAGAAATTCTTCACAACCGTGAAGCAGAAGGCCGAATTGCCAAATGGTCAGTGGAGCTGGGGGAGTTCAACATCAAGTTCGTGCCCCGCACTGCCATCAAAAGTTAGAAACTGATGGAGTTCGTCACTGAGTGGACTCCCGCCACTCCATAAATGGAAGAAGCACCCGCGCCCTCTCCCTGGACCTTGTTCTTCGATGGTTCATTTAATTTGGAGGCGCTGAAGTGGAGTTATCTGGTCTCCTCGGCGGGGACGTCCTCCAGTATGTGGTCGCCATCGACTTCAAGGCTACAAACAATATAGCTGAATATGAGAGCCTGCTGGCCGGGTTGCGCATCTCTTCGGCGCTGGGCATCCGGCGTCTCCAAGTCAAAGGTGATTCTCTGCTAGTCATCAACCAGGCGCGGAAGGAGTTTCAATGCTCTGACCCCACCATGGCGGCGTATCTGGAGGAGGTCCGGAAAATGGAGCGCCACTTTGAAGGGCTGGGATATACTCACATCCCTCGGCGTGACAACCATCTGGCGGACGGGCTTTCGCAGCTCGCGTCCTCAAAAGCCATTCTGTTCCGGTCGGAGTCTTTGAAGAAAGGCTATCGCGACCGCCCATCGCAGCCCCGTTGAGCGAGGATGATGGTGTCATTGTCGCAACCCGGTCGGTGGGGACGACGGTATGGTCGTCATGACCTCCGACCGAGAGGGAGGCGGCGTTCTTTGCCATGACCTCCGGTTCGGGAGGAAGGCAGCTGTCGCTCCGGCCCAGTGCGGGAGGGAAGACGGCGGTGTCACCAATGTGGCATCCGAAGCGCCTTCGCCCCGGAGTGCAGGCGAGCAGAGTGTTCGCCACGCTTGGCGGGAGGGTCAATGGATGGATCCTATCCTAGCCTTCCTGCGTGACCAAGTGATCCTCGACGATGATGCCTCAGCTGAGAAAATTGCACGCAAGGCCAAATGCTATACTCTGGTAGGTGGAGACCTATATCGCCAGAGTAGAAACGGAATTCTACTGAAATGCATCACTCGGGAAGAGGGGAGTAGCTTGCTCTCTGATATCCATGGAGGCGTGTGCGGGAGCCATATGTCCGGACGAACGCTAGTCGGAAAAGCGTTTCCGCCAAGGATTTTATTGGCCTACTGCCTCCAGGATGCTTGCGAAGTGGTGAAGAGATCTGGCTTGTCGGTTCTTCGCGAGCAAATCCACCAATCGCCCAAGCTCGCAAACCATCCGCTCTCTTGGCCGTTTGCGATGCGGGGTTGATATCTGAGTCGTTCGCGAACCCGCGGGGCTTCACCCACCTCTTCGCCGCCATCGACAAATTCACCAAGTGGGTTGAAGCGAGCGGTCGCGCGCCATTACGGCCGCCGCGCAATCAAGTTCATCTGTGAGATCTTTACCGCTTTGGAGTCGCCAACCGCATCATCACCGACAACGGAACTCAATTCACCGGTAGCGGCCTTTTCGAGTTCTGCGATGAAATGGGCACCAAAGTATGTTTTGCTTTGGTGGCCCATCCCATCAAGCAATGGTCGGCGGAGGCGTGCTAACCTTACCGGTGTGAAGGGCCTCAAGACAAGGGCGTTTGATCGGCTCCAAGCGGGGCGAGATGGATGGAAGAACTCCCGGTGTGTTGTGGTAAACCGCACCACACCCAGGCCACCGGCGAGACACCTTTCTTCTGGTGTCACGGTCGCGGAAGCTGTTCTTCCTTCGAGTCGCCGCTCGGTTCCCAGCAGCGTTTGGCATTCAACAAAGAAGGCCAAGAAGACCTCTGCGAGAAGAAGTCAACCTCTGGAAGAAATGCGTGATCGGGCCGCCTTTCGCCGCCCGCTATCAACAAAGCCTCGGCGGTACCACGCCACTGGTCTCTGAGAACACTGGCGATTGGTGACTGGTCTTTGCGCAGGTTGAGGCGCATGCGGCTTGCACTAAACATGTCTCCCGATGGGAGGGCCCTTTAAGGTGGTCTCGATATCTCGGCCGGGGAGGTCGAGGCTAGCCCGAGGATGGGTAAGCCCGGCAATTCCTCTGACATTGAGTTGTTGCGGAAGTTCTATCCATGAAAAAATTGTAAGTACCCTGCGGGTCGCCGTGGCTGGCTTTGAATCAAGTTACGCGTGATTGACATGGATGTTAGAAGCCAGCGGCTCCTTGATGATAAAAGGAAAAGTGCTAAGTGTCGCGTATGTTGAGGAGCAAGTGGGGGTGCAATTTGGGCCTGATGCTTGAACACGGCTCGCACGCCTCGGGTTGGCTCTCTGAAGCACCGCTGGTTGTCACCGTTAAGTACTGCTGGCCTAAAGGCATTTCCGGTGGTTTGTTGCCTCCTTCATGCTGCGCAAAGACAGATTCGAGGAGATCATTAGGATCTAAGTCCCGAGGGTTTTTAAACCATTGACAATCTCGCAGAAAGACTACGAGGCTAAGGCCGTTCTCGTTCTTCGTAAACCGCACGGTTTAAAGTCATTTTCTACCTAAGTTCTGCGTAACTTATTTGTTTGTGCTTGTGCTTTTGGTAGTGCGTATGACCTAAAGAGGGGTCCTGGAGCGTTGCCCTAAGATTGAAAGTTTGCTTGGCGTTCTGGCCAAATTATAACCTGGTCATGTGGCGGCCCCAGCAGGCAAAAACCAATCAAGCAACATGAACAAGCGCACAGGTAAAACAAATAAAACATCCCTCATGCTAAGGTGTTTGTCCAGATGTTTTGCATACACAGGAAAACAAGTTAAAATGAAAAGAAGCAAAAAGATTGGAGCGACCACTCGTCCCTTCACTCGGCGCCTAGGTCAAGGTCGCCGGCATCCTCTTCCTCCGCCACGGGGTGGAGCGTCTTCGATCAGTACGCCGCTGCGGCGGCCCGCCACATGCTCGGCAATGCACGCACCACTCCTCCGCCTGTGCCGCGCCTTCCTCGTTGCCGGTCACCGCCGCCATTGGATCAAAGGCGGCGGCGCGGCTGGCGCAGCGAGATAGGACGTAAGTCGCGGTCATGATCGCGATTTCCCACCCCTCTCTGGTGGATCTGGCGGCTAAGGCGGTGGGCAGCCCCCGGAGTGCCTCCGAGGCCTGGTTGGTTGCGTGGGCGAACTGCAGGGCGGTGTCTTGCAGGGGCGGATTCAGGGTCACCCCCAGGGGCTCCAGGCACCTCTTCATGCGCCAGAAAGCTGTCCGGAGCATGGCGGCGAGGTTGTGTCGCAGGCGGTAGGACTCAAGCTCTGATTGCTTCAGCGCTGCCTCGGCCCTCTCCGCCCGCTGCTGCATGGCGGCCGCGTCGGCCCGCTCCTGCGTCAGTGCTGCCTCTGCCGCATCCGCTCTCACCCGCTCCTGCGCCAGCTCACCCCTCACCGACGCCAGTTGCCGGGCCGTCTGGGCCCCGTGCCTGGCGGCTACGGCCAGAACGGAGCTCATCGAGGCGTGAATTTCGCCAAGCTTCGGTGAAAACTCTACGGAGAACGCACTGGCCTTGTGGCGTGCATGGGGCAGTGGGCCTCGGCCAGCTGGGGTCTCCCTCCTCGACCCTCTCAGCTGCGGCGGCTGGAGGCCCCTGGGCGGAGGCTTCTGCCGCTGCGGTGGGCGCAGGAGGTACCTGCGTCTCTGGCGCCTTGGGCGGCCGCCCTTGGCGGTGCCCTCAGGCTGAAGGCGGTCTTCGGGAGCACGAGCCCGCCCTGGCGGGCGGTGCTTGGGGCTCCCGTGGCCAAGGGCATCGGCACCGTAGTGGTTGGTGCCGGCGCCGGGGAAGGAAGAGTTGGTGCCGGCATCGTAGCGGTCGGTGCCGGCACCGGAGGCGGAGAAGCCGGTACTGGCGCCGTGGTCATCGGAGCCGGTGCCGGGGGAGATGGGGCCGGCGTCGCAGGCGGCGGCGCCGGCGGTGGTCTGATAAATGCGAGGCGGGTCGTGCCGCCGCCTCTGGCAAGGATGCCGCCGCCTTAGAGCTGGTGGCGGCGGTGGAAGACTCGCCCGCGGTTCGGGCCTTCTTGATTCTTGGGCCCAATGTATCCGAAACCATCAACGCTTCTTGCGGCGGTCGTGGCGGTGGTCGTGCCCGATCACCGGGGGCAGCGTCTTGACACCACAGCGAGTCCGTGGAGTCCATCGGCGGGAGTAGCCTGACGATCCGCAGGCGCTCCGTGTGCTCCAAGTCTGCGAGCGGCCGGGTGCCAGAAGAAAAATCCAGGCCGCTCGGAATCGACGGCATCGATCCGACAAGCCATCGCCTAGGGTGGCCCTCAAGTTTCGCGCTGGGAAAGTTTGAAGAAATTTGTCGATTGCCAGGGAAACCACGAAAAAAAAAGAACTTGTGCGCGAAAAAAAGCCAAAAGAAGGTGAGGACTTACGGCGAGAATGCGTGCGCGTTATGTAAATGCCGTCGGTATCTTGCCATGCAGACGGGCGCGTCGACGAAGAAAGTGAAACCTCCGAACGCGAAGTCCACGACTACGGCCTTGATCAATCCGGCGTCCACAGTCTGTTGATGCGGGCCGCCATTGCAGGAACTCCGCCGTCTCCTCGGCCGTGAGTTCCAGCTCTCGAGGCCTCCATTGCTCAGTGGCACCCCAGCGTCGATGATGTCATCCGCGTCTGACCATTCGCCGTGCCATGCCTTCCGATTGGACCTAAGTCGAAAGCGATATAGCGGTAGGCGATCCATCCGGGCGGAAGTGTGACTCCCCACTATCTCGCCGTCGGTAGAACATGGCAGAGGTAAAATAGCGAAGAGAGGAAGGTTTGGCATCACCCTAGGAATATTTCATGAGGTGGCGAAGATGGAGAGGATGCGATGGAATTGGGGGTGAGGTGAAGATGGTGGATCTCGTAAAAATGGAGGGCGGTGAGGAAAAAGTCGAGAATGGCGGGGCGGACCGCCATGATTATAAACATGGAGAAGGATTTCGTTGGAGAGGCACCGTGGCGTGGAGGTCCCTTGGGAGTTGGAAAGTGCCCTCCGGCACAAAGGCGAAGATCCTCGTCACCGTGGCGTCGTCTCTGATGGAGGCGGGGATGGAAGCTGCTATGAGGCGAAAGAAGGTGTTGGAGACTCTTGGCAAAGAAGACGAAGGAGCAAAAAGTTTAAGTGCGCAAGAAAGCAGAAGGCGTGAACCGCCTAATACAGGTGTATCTATATATACATCGCTCGCACCGACGGTTCGCGAAGAGACAAGATCGTGCGTCGTTTCGGGTCCCAAGAAAATTGGCAGATGCAATGAAGCACGGGAACCGAAGCGATCGCATCCTAATGAGTGGTGGCCCCATCCAAGAACGCACCGGCATTTAATGAAGGACTGGAAAGGATCTGACGCGCATTCCAGGATGGGCCCGGGGGCTACTATCGGCGTACTTTACGCCAGGGTACCCTCTCCACCGCACAAAAGGCATGCGTGGCCCACATGGCGGCTTTGGCGAGTAGGTGGTAATCGCCCTACCCGCCAGCGTTGGTCCACATAGCGTTAAGGCGAGCAAGTGGGCGAGACGCCTACGCTCGCCCGGCGCCCGGCCCACGTGGTGGCTTGGCGGCGGTGGCGAAGCACGCGCCCGCCAGTGCGGCCCATGTGGCGTTGAGGCGGCGGTGGCGAGATGCCTGCGCGCTCGGCGCCCCCACGTGGCGGCTTGGCGCGGCGGTGGCGAGCACGCCACGCCGCCAGTGCCCACGTGGCGTTGAGCGGCGGTGAGCAGGGCATACGCTCGCCGGCGCCCGGCCAGCGTGGTGGCAGCGGCGGTGGCGAGCACGCCCGCCGCCAGTGCGGCCCATGTGCCGTTCGGGCGGCAGTGGCGAGGACGCCCTTTCGCCGGCGCCCGGCCGCGTGGTGGCTTGGCGGCGGTGGCGAGCACGCCCGCCCGCCAAAGCCGCCCACGTGGTGTTGGGCGGCGGTGGCGAAACGCAACGCTGCTCGCCGGCGCCCGGCCAGCGTGGCGGCTTAGCGGCGGGTGGCGAGCACGCCCGCCGCCAGTGCCGACCACGTGGCGTTGAGGCGGCGGTGGCGAGGACGCTGCCGCCCAGCCAAGGCAAAAAAGGTGGTGCGAGGTTCCTTCACCTCGAAGCCTCCTTCCTCAATCGTACCATGCCGGTGGTGCAAAGCGGTGTCGATTCGTTGATTGCGAGGAAGTCGCTGCTGAGCCCAATCCTCTGGCGCCCGTCACCTACCCGTCGCAGAGGGGTCCCATCGGCGAAGCCATCGTCGACAATTAATGAAATTTGAAGGAGCAGGACAGCACGGGAAGGGCTAATAAATGTGTATAGATCGGCATGATGACCCCTTTTACCTACCCGCTAGCTTTGGCCTATATAAGGGCCGTCGGTGCATGGGAAAGGGGTCGAGCATTGAGAAACGGAGAGCCAAGATTTGAGCAATAGAGCCTTAGGAAGAACTTGTAATCCCCAAGCTCTGTACTTGCTTAAAACACTCTACATGAAATCCAGCAGGAAGTAAGGCTATTACCCTGGCCTAGGGGGCCTGAACCTGGGTAAAATCACCGTGTCAGCGTAGTTCAAGAACGCCATAGTCCTTCGCGTGGGAGTTTCTAGGGTTTCCCCTCGCTAGGGTTAGCCAGCTGCAAAGACGTCCTCCTATCGAACAAAACCCAGTCTGTAGATCACGGGCCTGTCAGGCGGAATACGCCGACAGTAATGCTATCATTTATGAACCAGTATATTCCTCTTGCAACTTATAGCCTATGCTGCCATTTTTTTTGAACATGCATGAATGATGATATAAGTTTCCACTGTTAGTATTCAGCAAGTACTATATAATTTATATCAGTTTTGTATGTAACTCAAATTGGAAGAAGTAAAGAGCTTGGTGCTTAGCGCAAGTGTTGTGTTATTTGGTGAAGTCATAAAGTTCAACTTCACATTCAAGACGCTATGCTTCCATTTAGTTTTTTAGTCACAAGACACTTACCACATGTAATTATTTTGTCTGGAGTTATCACAAGACAATTATAAAAGTTTTCTGTATGCTTTCTGTTTGACATTTCATTGATAGATATTGGAGATGGAAAAGGATATGAAGAAACTTGAAAAAGATGCTATTCGTCTTTGCCAGAGAATATGAAAAGCAGTGAGTTGGTGTTACAATAAATTCTTTTCTTTGCTTCCAACAATTTGTAAACTAAAATGTTATTAGTTGGTACAATATTTAATGGGGTAAACGACTAGGCTTCCTTGATATTTGGCTTGCTATGAAATATGAATGATGTCTTGGTCTTTGGGTCTACAAATTCTATGCTGTTTCTTAACCCAGACGTTTTGCAAGAGTATCAAAACCGTCAACGTGAGGAAGGTAGGATAGTACTTCTTTAGATTTTGGTAGGATTCTCCATTTTTTTTTGGAAAAGGCAGAATATAATAGGATAAATATAAAACATCTACCCTTTTACTAGCATTGGTGCTCAAAATTGTATGCCCTTTTAGTGGTTTAAAAATATTTGCACCTTACATTTCCATTTCTTCTCACAGAAGGGCTTTGATTTGTAAGTTTGATATATGCTAAGATAACTATTAGCCATCGGATGCTAGTTTTTATATTCTTTGATTATCTCAGAATTGAATGAGTGTACTCTTCTCGGTCCTTCTATCGCCACCAATTGTTGTGTATTCACCGAGGGTATTGCTGTATATGTTTACGATGCTCATGCAGACTCGCTAAAATGTTAGGTATGGAAATGGCCTTTCCAATATACCTATTCACATTTCTTTCTTGTTTTCAGGATTGGTCATAATTTCCTTTTTGTTTCTGTTCTATCCTATCCTAAAAGTCTTTGTTGGTAGGCGAGAAAATACCCTAACATCATTCTCTTTACTGACTATCGTTCCTTATCTTGTATGGGATTGCGTTGGCAACTCAAGTTTGGGGTGTTATTGCTAGTCTAATAACTGAATCCTCCATTTGTTGGGGCTGCTATTTCTCTGTTACTCTTGTAATTTCCTTGAGCTTTCTTTGTTTCTCGACTAGGCCCGACTCTTAAGGTTGGTACTTTATGCACCAAAATCAGCAAACTTTAATGAACCGAGCATTCTTTGTTCTTGCTCCTTTTTCATTTGTAGATTTGAAGTAATAATACTTTTGAAATTTGAATCGATGATGGAGGATCTTTGTTCATTTCCTTAGCAAGGATCTGATCGTTAAACCAGTTTCAACCCAGCCTTGCTAGTTTTATTTTTTGTTAGCATTTAATGATGAGAATATCAGCATTTTAGTGCTTAGTCTTTTGCATCTAAGTTCTATCATATACAAGACCAGATCATGCATCTTTTACAAGTAATTAATTGTTTCATAGTTCCATTTCCTTGTACATATTTCTTGATGCATTTCTGACTATTCACCACCTATCTGGAGCAAGTAAATATTCCTGCAGCTTATCTCAGTGCCAGCATGGAGTGGTCTGAGCAGCAGGAAATATTAAGAGGACTAATGTCTTGTACATGCATCTACAAGTTGTTGTATGTCAGTCCAGAAAAAATAGCTAAGTAAGTGGAGTGTTGCAAATTGTGGCTTACAAGTCTGATGTGGTTATATTTGGATTCAGCAACATCATCTCCTGACCGCCGTTTCAAAGTAACCTTTTGTAATATAGTGTAACTCTCAAACTTAAAACTTCATATGACCATTGGATGTGTGATTGATTATCTATCCTAAAAGTGCCGTTGGATGTGTGATTGATTATCTAAGGATCTGCTAGAATGTCTTCTTTTGGTTTGAGAGATTGATATATATATTATAACTGCAAATATTTTTTTGTCTGCTGAGTGGATGTCCTATTTACTAGAGAGGTCATGCCGAAATTTTGTATATTTCGGTGACTTAGTTTTTGTTGAATTATGATCCAAATTCAGAAGAAGGCTAACTTCTGTCGGAGCGGAGCGGAGGCCCGTCGCCGGGAGGATTGAACATACCAAATATTTTTGATGATTTATTGGCATAAATGGTTTTTTCTTCCATTCCTGCTCTTCTCTTGGAGCAACCAGCATTACTTAAAAATTTCGACATCACAACTGTTTTTGCTGACTAACAATTTGTTCTTTCAGTCTCTGTTTAATGGAAGCGCTTACCAACAAGGAATGAGCCACCCCTTCCTTGGGCATATCATTCTATGACTTGCATAGGGTCTCGATTTCTTTTATTTGGTGGCTTTGATGGAAAGAATACATTTGGCGATTTGTGGTGGCTTGTTCCTGAAGGTGCACTAAATCTTACTGCTTATCTGAAAACGAAGAATCTCTATTGATATCTTGGAGTGCAAATTTATATCGTGCAAACTACAAGGATTTTAGAAGCAATGTGTGATCATATGTGGAAACCTGTAAAATCTAGAATTGTGGTTGGGCCTGTGGTTTGACCTATAAATGTAGGAATATCTGAATTTAGCGTACTTAATAGATGCCATGTTTTCTACTTCATCTGGTCTCATTGAGGTGTTGTTTTTAGCTCTATGAACATATAACCAAGAATGAGTTAATGCATTGTTTTTTTGGCATATGTTGCCCCTATTAATTGCATATGCATCTCTCCAACATCACCACCGATAAGCAAATAATAGGGGAATTTGCAAATCAAAACCAACTTGCTAAAATGATGCCTATTTTGACTATATTTAGTAACTGAGTAGGACAGTAAACTACGAAAATGGAATCTCTTGATAGGTTCAAACCTCACCTCCACAGGCATCAGCTGGCTAAGCGACAATGAGTTAAATCTGCAGGACCAGTGAATTGCATTAAACCTTTAGGGATTGAAGATGAACATAACTGTAGTTGGTACTTTTATATAAGCAGCCAATGTGCACATGAACCAGCCATAAAATTGATCCTAGAACTTCAGTAGCTGTTGAAATGATACGTTTGAACATGAAACATACTTGGATATAGTTGTGTAGGGTGTACAGGGATATTATTTTGCCCCAGTCAAGTCGAGCAATAATACACAAATACTTGAGTATTTACATGTACTAAAGTCTAATTAAGTAAACTTGAATATGTAGAGCTGGTATATGCACTGCACATAAATTGTACAAGTCATTTTCTCTCTGTCATACCCAATTAACTCTTGGCATCCTTGCATTGTTCAGTAGTGACTAGTGAGAAAATTGTGTAAACTTGCAAAATCACAAGAAAAATGAATTCATTTGACTAAGTTATGTTGTTTCTATTATGATCCAAATTCAGAAGAAGGCTAACTTCTGTCGGAACGGAGCGGAGGCCCGTCGCCGGGAGGCTTGGTTCATTTGACTAAGTTCTGTTGTTATTCTTGACCTAGGTCATTGCCTTATATATGTTCATCTTGTAAGCCGTCGCGAGTTGATCTCTCCGGTTGTGTTGAATGAGATGCATATCGATATATATATGCGTCATCGATATGGTTATATGTATTGAGTGTGATATCGATATGGATATATATTTTTTTTGTATAAATGTCTGATAAATTCGTGAGCCATTTAAAACCCACGAATTTAACGATTAAATCGTCGGTGCTTACAATTTAAGTTAAATTAAATTGAGTTTTCAGCCCACTAATTTACCGCTAAATCGTGGTTTCTTCACCCATGAATTTAATGATTAAATTGTGGGTTTCAAATTTACCTAATTTAGCGATTAAATAAATGGTTTTTCAAACTCACTTAATTTAGCGATTAAATCGTGGGTTTTTCAAATTCACTAATTTATGATTAAATCGTGGGTTTTTCAAGAACCCATGAATTTAATTTAAATTGTGGGTACCCACAATTTAATTGATTAATTTCATCGAGTTAAATTGTGAACTAAATTGACGATTTGCCCACGAATTTAACTTAAATTCATGGGTTTTGGCCTAAATTCGTGGGTTTTTGGCCCACGAATTTTTCCCTATTTCTTGTAGTGATCCCTTAGACCATACACTACGTTCAATCCTTAATCTGATCCAAAAGATAATCTCCTATACTATATGTAAGTCACATGCACATCTGGCTATTGCCAGTAGTCGCCCACGTCAAAACCATAGTTTTATTTTTATTTTTACCAAAATATCAACAATCTTTAATATCATATCCAACCTTTTTAAATTCTCATGAAATAGTTTAGCAAAAAAAGTGTATGATCCACATTTTAAAAATTTATCCAATTATATATGTAGTTGGTATATAGAATGTTGTGCCCACATGCAAAATCTCACCAAAAATAGAAGATGAACAACGCACCACTATCAATAGTAGCTCCTGTTGAGTCTTCACTTTCCCATTGTAGTAAGGTGTACACCGTTGTATTGGTATGTAGAAACCTCTACGAGCAATCAGTCTCAAAAAGTACATGCTACTTCAGCCTTCCAATGTGTAAAGTTAAACTAGATAACTTCATTGATTTAAGACTGTTCTATACTAGCATTTGAGCAATGTTTCGGTCCTCTGAAAATTCAAAAAAATTTAGAGAAATAAAAATCTGGACAGCTGGATTGTCAATTTTTTTAAAAAATATTAGAAAACAATATATTGAGCTAAAATTTTTACAGAATGATAAAAATATTCTTAGGTTTATTCAAAAATTTTAAATTTTTTTTACCATTCTAGCTTAGATCAAATCAGCTAGGGAACCTTGCTCTGTCCAAACAGCAAAACCTGGATATTCAAGTACAGGGTGCTTGCAGGGTGCTATTTGTGAAGGTTATGCGTCTAGTCTCATCTACACAACGTAGCTGGCAGCCGTTATGGCTAGAGGTGGGCACTAGGCCGAGCTATTTTGGATCGGTACAAGACATGTTCGGTGTAGTTCGATCCATAGCATGGCATGGAACTGTTCTAAATGAGCCGGGCCGGCACGGCATGATTATCCGAGCTGTGCCATGCTCGGGCTGGCACGACCCGAAACAGCCCTTACGTGCCTGCGTTGTATGTGTGGGTGAGCAAATCACGGAGTAAAGGAAGAAAACTTTGGATGGATTATAGAAAAGGAAGGGAATGTATGCATGCCTTGTATGTGTGGGTGAGCAAATCAAGGAGTAAATGTATGGCTGCATGCATATGACTGGAAGGAGTAACCAAATCAAGAAAATCGAGAAAAATAAACACAATAGGATTTTGTTTTGACTGGAGAAAAAGAAAGTCCTGGACAGATAAAGTAAGATATCAATCTGTGGTCATTTTCTCTCGTAGCAATAGTATAAATGGGTCAGACCTGGGCAGGCATGGCACAATGCGCAAATGGGTCGTGTTTGGGCTTGTCGAATGCAAGCCGGACCAACCCGACCTGTCACGGAGAGCACGATGGACCGTTGCAGCCCAGTACGGTTTAGACCCAAAGCACGATGAGCCCGTACCGGACAGGCCCGCCTGGCACGACTCTCACCTCTTGTTTTGGCTATCCTGGTCCTGTCTCTTGCCATTAGGTACTCGCTACACTTTTTTAGCAAAAAAAGTGTATGATCTACATTTTAAAAATTTATCCAATTATATATGTAGTTGGTATATAGAATGTTGTGTCCACATGCAAAATCTCACCAAAAAATAGAAAATTTGCATACCCTACTTCTACACGGCCTGCCGGCCGAAGGCCCTATCCCGAACGGCAGCGCCGGCGAGAGGGGCTGCTCCGCCCTCCTGTCAGAGTTTGTCGGATGCTCGCCGTACCTAGGTAGCGCCTAGTGGCGTAACTAGAATTTTAGGTAAGGTTAGTCTAACTAAGAAAGAAAATACAACCGCATAAGCACAAAATGTCCTGCGGTCTGTCGTGATCCAAAATTCAAATTCAATTTTCTGCCGCACAAACACAAGGTACAATTCAAATTCAATTGCCTAACGCACAAGCACATGCGTAGAGACGCTACTTAACAACGAAGAACGATTGAAGTATTGAACGAACCAGTAGTGACCACAAGTCTACGACATTCTATCTTCCTGCTGACTATATGTACGTGGACTAAAGAATACACGATAGACTGAAGCATTAGTTGTACCGTGATACAACTGTGCCAGCTACTAGCTACGCCCCTGGTAACGCCATACTCAGCCCTCACCATGCATGCAGAGCGAGGAGAAGCCCCCTACAGCTACCTGAACTCGACGCCATGCAGTCAGTGGGCGCGACAGTTCGACGGCGACCTACAGCTCGCCGGAAAGGACCATGTGACGATGAGCAGCTATATATATATCGTCGTCTTGGTGAGGTCCGAGAAGTACGTACAATTTACTCTCTGTTATTTTAGAGTGTATACATCGTATGCATTATGCGAAAGTGTCGCGTACACGTACACCAAATTCACACATTCTTGCAACATATATGTTTCTACCAAATAGTTGAAACATGAAGTATACTAGGTAGAAAAGCGCGCTACGCTGCGCCGGTTGAATTTCGATAGCATGCGCTCGGGAAAATAATATTTTTTTTATTTTCGCAAAACCACCAACCGGTCAAAAATAGTCCAGAGGAAAAAGGGCAAAAAATTATCAGAGATGACAACCTTCTTTTGTCGAGCCTAATACTCTACGTGTTCACTGAGTAATAATACATGTTCGTAAAACCACCCACCGGTAAAAAATAGCCTAGAGGAAAAAGGGCGAAAAATCTTCGATAAATCTGTGTTTTTTTGTGACCAAAACATGTTTTCCAGGTTTTTTGGGTGACGAAAACAATTTTTTCGAGTTTTTTTTGTTGCGTTTGTTTTTAAAAAAGGGCCGTTAGGACGCGTCGGCGAATCCACGGGTCGCTATAAATCTTCTGACGAATCTACATTTTTTAAAAAGACCATGATTATGACCGTTGGCAAATCCATAAGTTGCTATAAACCTTCGATGAATCCGTGTTTTTGTGACGAAAACATTGTTTTCGTTTTTTTGGAGTCTTGAAAACATTTTTCCGGTTTTTTGTTGCGTTTGTTAAAAAAATGGGTCGTTAGGACCCACCGGCGATCCATGGACTAGAAAACATCGTTTCCGTTTTTTTTGGTGCTGAAAATATTTTTTTCGGGTTTTTTTTGTTGCGTTTGTTAAAAAAAATGTGTCGTTAGGACCCACCGGCGAATCCGCAGGCCGCTATAAATCTGCGGACGAATCTACATTTTTTTTAAAAAAAACCGCGGTTACGACCTATTGGCAAATCCATAAGTTGCTATAAACCTTCGATGAATCTATGTTTTTTTGGTGACGAAAATATTTTTTCCTTTTTTTGGGTGACGATAACAATTTTTTCGGGTTTTTCTGGTGGCGAAAACATTTTTTCCGAGAAAAACGGCGAAAGGACCTGAACGTAAGAAGTAGGGACTTGTTTGTTATCTTTTTGGACCTGTTCGCTATCATGAAAAATTAGAAAAGGGCTTGTTCGCGATTTGGACTTAACGGGAGGCTTTTCCGTAAATTACCGGGCCAGGGACCTAAACGCGAAGAAAAAAAATTATTCTCATCTCACAAAAAATCGCAAAGGACCTATCCGTAATTTCGAAGAAACAGAGGGGGTTTTTCGGAAAACGTCGCCCTGACACGTGGAATGGCTGAGCTCTCTCCAATCTCAACCGGTATAAAGGGTGTAACCATACGTTGGTGTCTGTACGTACCTAGTCTCTACTTCACACTTGTTTGGAAGTGTTTTATGTTTTCTCTGTGGATATGTTCGTTGCACTGTGATCCATATATGTACGTATATTAGGAAATTTTAAAATAAACGCCAATGTATCCATAATTCCACAAAAGTATCCACACAACCACACCTATCATATCCTCCAAATGGACAATATACTTGTTTTTCTGAGTAAGGTCGATGTGTGTTAATTATATAGGAAGGGAATGAGTGAGGAGATGCACTACATAAAGATCCAAGGTCTGGAAAAATAATTAGTGCCGAGGAAACACCTATACTGATTACTGAGGTATCACAAAAATTCCGCAAGTAATAAAAAAAAACAGCTTGTGTATCTTTATGTATTTATGTTGTAGTGAACAGATCTTGAATACAAACTCTAAATTCAATTTTCTCTTCAAAAGTCAATTTTAAAGACCTTAATTTACAGCATAACCATCTTAAAAATAATAATATAACAATAATATAACCTTTATTAAAGTTGGAAGATTTCTTGCCCAGAGAGGGCAGCCATGTGTCGTCCCTCCATAAGAGCCCCTAAGAAAAAGCGCAACTACATTTAGGTCCGTAAGCCATTTTTTACGAAAATGATCTTTCGGTTCAGCGAAATCGTGGAACTTTCGTGAAAAGACCCTAGATAAATACAGAAAAAATATGTAATTACGTTTAGATCCTTTCAGCCTTTTTCATGAAAAGGATATTTCAGTTTAGCAAAATCATAGATCCTTCGTGAAAGGACTCTAAATAAATACAAAAAAGAGTATAATTACGTTTATATTCTTGCAACTATTTCGCGCGTTTTCTCTATTTGCTCGCTTTGGAGGAGCGGCGATCGCGGCGTGGCACGCCGCAGTCACTCATCTAGTAATAACAACAACAATAATAATAGAACACGACTTGGTTACAGACGTATGATCATCATCGATGCGCATGTATAACCCCAAATCAAATCATCGTAGATATTCAAATGACAACCAATAATCTTGCCTATAGATGCATATATACTACATTATTCTGGACGAGATGTTCAAACTACGTACATTTACCTAGCTACATATAAGGCCGTCGGCCACTTATTTCACAGTTGTGTACATCTTCAGCGCGTTGGTAGCATTCGATCGATCGGCGATGAATCAGTACGTCCATTCCTGCGGCAGCGCGAGGAGCTCAGGGGCAGTGAAGGCTCGAAACTCAGTGGCCAATCCTTTCTTCTGCTCCGTTGCTGCCGCCATTGCATGCACCTGCTGCCGCTTCTGCTGCTTCATCATCGTCCCGGCATTGGCCGCCTGCATCCTCAGCAGCCGCGATGGTTTCGCGCCTGCATGCATGGCAATTTGTTCAGACTGCCGCGGCGGAGAAGGAAATTAGTTACTGCGCGCGGAAACACGCGGTAGAAGCTAATGCTTACCGTTCATGGGAGACGTGGAAGCTCTGGTCTGGTACACCTCGGCACGCGGCAAGAACACGCCGGTGCCGGTTCTCGCCGGCGGAGGGTTAGCGCCGGCCTCGTACGGTGAGGTTGGCACAAACCTCGGGAACCGCCGCGCGGTACCTGAATTAATAACCGCGCCGTCATTATTCCCGAAACCCGGCGCATGGCGAACCCATTCCTCCATTGCCGCCACTGGCGACGCGAGCTCTGCTTCCGACACAGTCCATCCCAGCACAGCCCTGCTCATCCACGTACGGAAAATCAAACCAAGAACCCAACACAAAGCTGACCAAGTTAAACAGCATGCCAAGCTAGCAGAGCACACGTACGATCGATCACCCCAGAGGCAGCAAGCACCCTTTCATTACCTGTGAGCGGTGAGCTTCGTGGCTGTACGGATCAGGAGGGCTATGTTCTGCTCCCACACCGTTTAGGCGGAGGATGCCGACAAGGCGCGCGGCGAGTTCCTCGTCGACGACGGCGTGGCCGCGGCGGGCAGCTGGTGAGGGCGGCGCCATGGCGTCGACGACGCCGATGTCCGCGAGGATCTCCGGCGGCAACAGCCGGTGGACGACGTCGTCCAGCTCCGGCGCATGGTAGTCGGCCATCAATCAAATCGCTCGCAGCTTGTGCGGAGAGGCAGCGGAGTAGTGGGGAGGTGGGAGAGGAAACGGAGGGCGCGCGCGCGGCGGATGGGGTGGGGAGTGGAGCGGGGTTCGAAGGTCGCGGGGATCTTATACCGCGCGCGCGAATCCATGAGAAGTGGGAACGGAGCGCGAGTGCTTTTCACACTTTTTTCTCCTCCTCCACGTTCACGTTTTGGTTTTGTGTCGGTCAAAGATGTGGTTTATGTGAATGCTAGTGGCACATGGAATTAACACTTAATGTTTCGGAATTGCTACAGTTCAGATATCTGAACGCATTGCAACATTTTTTTCTACGTGTGTAACATTTTTCACCAACGTGTGCAACATTTTTCTTTGACAAACAGTAAAGTGCGGCGCAGTAAACAGATAGTGCAAGCGTTGAAAAAAATGTTGCACGCGTCGGATAAAAATGTTTCAAACGTTGAAAAAAAATGTTACAAGAGGTGTCCAATGGAATATGAACAGTATCGGACGTCCGAGCGCTAGTTCTTCCCTAATGTTTTTGTTGAGACCAGCTTAAGTACGTAGCTAAATTTAGGAATTTGCATGTTTAGAATTTAGATCTTCCTCGTGCTGTCGAAACAGTCTCGTAAGTGATTGTGGTAATATATATTATCATGTAAGTGGCTCTGGCAAACAGCGGATTTTTTTCCCCCATTTTCAGAATGAAACTCCCTCCGTTTTAGAATATTTTACACTCTTAACTTTGACCAGTTAAACTTTGTAGCTGCTTGCAGAAATCAGACAGTGAAAAGTTGAAATAATCGTACATGATATCAGACAACTTCATCATTTCCATGCATGATCTTGTACCGCCGAGAATTTCTCGATCGCCGTCGCACAGCCAAAAGCACAATGGCCGCAAGTCCTTTTTAACTAGTCGCGCAGCCAAAAGCACAATGCATGGCGGCAAGCCCTTTCTAACTAGTCGCACACCCAAAAGCACAATGGCCGCAAGTCCTTTTTAACTAGTCGCACACCCAAAAGCACAATGGCGGCAAGTCAATACAGACCAAGCGCAAGGGCCTTCCAAGTCTCACGTCACATATGCATGCATACACGTGACAACTTCTAGAGTTCTAGTCGACACTTAGCCGCCTCTTCTTGCATGCATGCAGTCCAGCGCCGCCGGCCGAAAGGCTTTTCTTCACGCCGCACGGCCGCAAGGACTTTCCAGCCGAAGGACTCCGAAGACCCTTTTGTCGCCAGGGAAGCCAGCTGCCGGGAACAGAAGGCGCAAGAAAACCTAGCCACAAAAGTGCATTGTGGCCGAAGAAAGATTTTTTTATTTCTCTTTAATCTGCTTACAGTACTCCAAAACAAAAGACTACAAACCTTAATACGTGGCTCTACATAAACAGAAGGCACCTCCCCCTATTTATAATGAGCAATCCTAAAAAGTTTGTATATAACTCCACTTAGCCCAACATGGCCCAATACAACTCTGCACGCGTACGGCCCACCTGCCGCGCTCATGTAACTAACCAGCCTTCATGTACAGTGTTCTCTAGCCCGAAAGTCCCGCATGACATCCTCGACCACTAAGACCTCGATTCCTTCCTGAACCTAGTTCTGAACCTCAGTTCCTCCATGAACCTAGTTCCGGTCTCGTCATCGACCACGTTCGCCCTTGAGCAACGCCTACACATGAATAAACACGAAACATGTGTACAAATACAAGTCCACGACTTAACTCAAGATCATTCCATGCAACCACTCATACAGCGCATTGCATCAAGCAACTCAAGATCAGCCCATGCAACCACTCGCACGAGCACATTGCATCAAGCAAAACCATTGTCATGCTATCACAAGCATATCAAATAATCATCTGAAACAACACATGCACGAACACCACACATGCCATGATCACAACCACTTTGCAATGCCAATTTCATCATTAAACCAATTTTTCAGCACATGATTTCACAATCTCCCCCTTGATGAAAACATTGGCAACACCATTTAGAACTGAACATTGGCATTCACCTCACAAGAAAATTTTTAAGAAATTTTATTTTAAAACCAAAAAGCAAAGTGAAAAATCTCCCCCTAAAAAGAAGAAAAATGTGTGTGAATGTACAATATGTGCCCAAAATTCTCCCCCTTTGATAATGGATTCATCAAGAATACAAAAGAGAGCACAAAATCTTTTTGTTTATTTTTAGTTTGTCTTTTTTATGTACTGAGCATTATAAGTCATCCACAAATGTAACAATTTCATCATCTAGTCATGCTATCAAAAATACTTGCAACCTCAAATCTACACAAAGACAATGTAGAGTAAACATAACTAGAAATCAAGTACTATTAACGATTTTTTGCATTGCGTGATCTCCCTTACTCAACTACCTCAAAACCTGAAATTTTTGTGCAAATCATTGATGCCTTTTTATAAAGAAAAACTGATTTGTTGTTTGATTGCAACAATAACAATTGCAAGGAATTATATGCACCATCAGCCTTACTTTTTAACCATGCCAAGCAATCACAAGCTTAAGGTTTCATGGTTTCGGTCATACACAATCTCTTCCAAGTTCATATCAAAGTGTAATGATAAGCAGTCTCGTAAAG
This sequence comes from Guadua angustifolia, assembly GCA_036346375.1. Classification (NCBI taxonomy): domain Eukaryota; kingdom Viridiplantae; phylum Streptophyta; class Magnoliopsida; order Poales; family Poaceae; genus Guadua; species Guadua angustifolia. The sequence goes on from JAYEVE010000098.1 coordinate 139,112, forward strand.
AAGAAGTGCGATAGTACATAATCTTGATCTTGCATTTATCAACAATCACTCTTTGAGCTCTAGCACTTAACTTTGATAAATTTCATATTTAGCACTTTTTGAGCAGGATCAAGATAGCCAAGAAAGTTCAACCATGACAAGATTTAATTCAAGTTGTCATTCCATTTAAATAGTCATGTCATAAACTACACCATATATGCATAAACATGAAGTTGCAAAGACTTTATAACATAAACATGGCTTCAAATGACATGTGTATGAAATACAATGCTCATTACTTTTTCATTGTTTACTATTTTTTTATTTTTCATTTAAGAAACACACAAAATAAAAAGTATATTACAAAGTTTTCAAAAACTCCCCCTAAAAAAATAAACATATTAAAAACTACCCAATGGGATTAATTTTATAAACAAAAGTCTGAAAGAACAATCCTCTCGATAGGCAAACGAAAGAAATTTTCACCAAAAATCCATTAACTCCCCCTCAAACGAATAACCAATGAAATCAAAAGAGAGGTGATTATATACACGTGTCTGAGTTATCATGGTATGTTCAGTTAAGCACAAGTATGAATCATGATAAATAAATACTAAGCTTGAAAATGCATGATATAAGATATAACATTATTGAACATGCCAAGGAATACATATGAGCATATGAACAAACATCTCATCTCATACCACAATTAGATATCTATGAACGTAAAAGACATAAGTGTATAAAATAGCTCACAAAGTAGGTGAAGAATTACCGCACATGCCTCTTGAAGGCCATCTCAAGAGTGACAACCATCCAAGTCTAGATCACATATTGCAAAAGACCAAGATCCACTAAGCTTTTGTTCTCTAACCCGCATCTGAAAAACCTACATAGCACTAGAAGATGTCAAGGCGGTACTGGGGTTAGAAATAAAGCATTTAAGAATTCAGTACTAAGACACACGACAAGTAGGCAAAACACGAGTATGCTTGTATACAAAATCAGATTTGCCATTTCCCGTGTTTCTAGCAATAAAAGGTGTTTGCATCACCCTAGGTATATAATGAGGAGTAAAGTGAGCCTGACTGAAATTAGACCTAGCCTTAGCCTTTTCTTGCTTTTGTTGTTTGGCTAGCCTAAAGCAAAAATCTGCTAAATATCCATCTCTACCACAACGAGTGCAAGTGTACTTAACACGATGTTTAGCTTTAGAAGTAGAAGCAATATTTGCATTCATTATAGTAGAAGATAAAACTCCAGCAGACTTAAAAACAGTTTTCTTAGGCTTATTGACAATTTCAAAATTTTCACTTCCAAGTGCCTTAACAACAGTGGGAGCATGTAATTTATGATGAGCATAAGAATCAAAACCTAAACCTAAACCTAAACCTTTGTTATGAGTGCTAACTTTTGATTGATCCAAAATTATGTTTATATTTTTCTTTCCTTTAGTGAAACGTTCCAAAGATTTTTTTCAAGTAATCAACCTTTCGAAAAAGAGTTAAACAATTATTATAGGGAACGCCCACTTTTCCTTTTTGCTTGCGACAAGTTGAGCATGAAAGAACCTCATGTGTGAGTAAGGCGTTGGTCATTTGAGAAACTCTACCATTAGCATCATTCAACTTCAATTTAAGTGTGGAACATTTAGAACATGGAGTTGAATCATGCAAATCAATGGCAGAACAATTAGCATGTTTAACAAGTTTCTTATTTTCAGCATTAACTTGCTCTAACAAGGTAACATGTTCTTTCCTAAACAAAGTAAGCTCATTATAAATTAAGTCACATGATTTACAAGTATCATCATTAGGAATCAAAGATTCAAGTCTATTAATTTCAGCATTCAATGACTCCAAAATAAAATCATGTTTCTTAATTTTCTTATCACATTTATTAAGCAATTTTCCAAGACGAGCAACAGCAATAGCTAATTCATCATAAGAAGGTTCTAACTCATTTAAGTCACTGCCGTGATCGTCCTCGATGAAGCTTTTATCGCTTTTAGCCATGAGACACAATCTTGTCAATTCATGCTTGCTTGGAGTTGTTGTGTCATCTTCACTGCTCTCCGAATCCACATCGCTCAAATTTACTTATTCAAGAGCAGAAAGAACCCGATGGACAACTTTGCGGTTGATGAAGCTCTTCTTCTTTCTATCACTAGGAGAGAATTTCTTCTCTTTTTTTGTCAATGTCCTTCTCCTTCCTTGATTTACCTACAGGTTTAGGACAATTTGAGCGAATGTGGTTGAGATCACTACACTCGTAGCATTTTGGAGGGCCACCACCAACTCTCTTCCTCATTCTCACATTCTACAAAGTTTTATTAAAATGAGAAGAGAGTGATGCCAAGTCTTCTAAAAATTTCTCAATCTGTTCATTGGTTAGTGAAGATAAGAAAGACAAAACAAAACTTGACGAAAAAGAGTTATTGTGAGACATGTTAGATTGAGAAATCAAAGCAATTAATTTATAAGCATTCTTTCTAGTAAGAACATCCAATTCATGAGTTTTTAATTTAAAGAAAAGAACATCTAAAGTAAGTGTACTCATGACAGTTGATTCTCTAATAGATGTAACTTTCATCTCCCAAATAGACATGTCTAATGCACCAAACAATTGTCTAGCATTAACAGCATCATCATAGCTAACTCCAACAGCACGTAAATTGCTAAGAATTTTATTAAAGCGTGCAAAGAAATCATTTAGTGACTCACCAGGTTTCATCTCAAATCGCATGTATTCTTTCTTATATATATCCCGACGAACCTCTTTGACAGTGTTAGAACCCTCATGATAATCACAAAGAGATTTCCATACCTCATATGCAGACTTGAGATGGATCATGCGGTCAAAGTCGCTTCTTCCCAATCCTTGGATGATCAAATTTCGTGCTTTGCTATTCGCTTCCACATGTGCTCGATTGGTTTCGTTAACTTCATCATTCTCGGGTATTTGATATGGCTTGTATACCTTCTCCCAAATTGCAAAGCTCCGAGCTTGAATGTACGCCTTCATCTTTGCTTTCCAAAACTGAAAATCAACACCATCGAAAACACAAGGTTTTGCCGAAAACCTATTCATTGCTACGATTTCTAATCACCGGTTAAAATTAATTAGAAAAACTGAGTTTTGATACCACTTGTAGGATCGATATATACTAAATTAGCAATCAGAGGGGGGTGAATGATTGCGCGGAAGCTAAGATCAAACTTTTGATAATTTTTGAAACACCCCAATTCGGAATCAAATTGCCTAATTCGGATTCGATAAAAACAGAATGATATATATTCACTAAAATAGTAATTCCTAAAGATCACACCATTAGATTGAGGTAAAATTTTAACTATAGAAACTAGATTCAGTTTGGAAACTAATCCAATAATAATTAGCTTGATCGGATCTACGGATCTAGAGTTATGACCTTTACAAGATGACTATAATAAATAATAACAAAAATTGATCTAACCCTAATTACGAGATTAATTAGGATTTATGAGGAATTAACCAATCAAACTTTTCAGATCGATGACTTGATGCCCTAGACAGATTTTGAATGGATCAAATCAAAATTATTATTATGAAACTATGAATCAATCTAAAAATATTTACTTCCATGTGTAGATAAGATCATCTTTTCTTTTTATCTAATCACGTATGGACTTGATTTCGGTCGGTCAGCAGCATGCGCACGGCTATGCATGACGTGACTAGATAAGTTTGCTATCTCTATATCTACTAATTCTAATTCGGAGTTGGTGGTGGTCACTACAGGAAAACGTTGTTGATTCGTCGGCCAATAGCAATTTCGTCGGCCTAAAAAAAGCCGTCGAAAATGCCTACATAATTTCGTCGGCCAAAGGAAGCCGTCGAAAATGTCTACATAATTTCGTCAGCTATTATGTAGCCGTCGAAAATAAGTTTTGATTTAGTTATCCGGAAAAGCCTTTGGAAAAATTGGTTAATTTAAATCGCTTTCAGATATGTAAAAGCCGTCGAAAACAAGGATTTAATTTAAATCGGCGAATAAAGCCATCGAAAATATGTGGATAATTTAAATCGGCTAACTATGGACCGTCAAAAATATGTGCATAGTTTCGTCGGCCAACTTTGCCGTTGAAAATAAGTCGAGACCTAAAACCCTTGCTGCCAAAATCTCCTCACTCATGTGACCTTCCTCCCCAAGCTCCAGCACTTGCCACCTGCCGCCACCCAGTAGCGCCACCACGCCACGCCGCCCCCCATGTGCCGCTCTGCGCGTCGCCCGACCCCACCCCATGCATCTCGCTCATGCCTTGCCCTTGACCCCACCCATGTCGCCACCCGCCACTCTCATGCCGCCATTGAACCGCCGCCGCCACCCAGCAGCGCCGCACGCCGCCCGCCAAGACCGCCACGTCTTCTCCAAGGTACCTCCACCTCTCTTGAATTACATTGAGTTGGCACTAATTGAATCTGAAATATGTTCCCGTATGAATCGGTCTTGTTTAGCGTTTGAGCAGTTCCGTATGCTTTTTCTTGTTCCTTTCTATTCACATTTGCTTGGTACATGTCTTTTTGCAGTGAGAGCCAAGAAGCCTCAGATTAGATGAAACTAAGATCCAATAACAAACCATACAAAAGATAACCATATCAAGGAGCCAACACATGGCAAAACACGGAGCAAATGAAAGCATTTGAGTCACTCATGAGCTTAAGAGATAGGTATATGAGGCGAGAAGTAGACAAATACAATAAGCGGTACAGTATTGCTTATCATTTCAATCGTATAGCATAGGCCTTGTATTTCCTTCTTTTTGGGCTATGTAAGGACATTATGCTTGTGGATCTTCTCCACTACAAGATTGGCTAATGTTCATCTGAAACGCTGCAAGATGGTGCACTTAGTCCAAAGTCCAAATTATGTTAATAGATGTAAACATATTGCCTATCCTTTTGCTAGGGCAAGGAATGCTTTACCTTAGGAATGTTTTACCTTAGTATGTTATTCAGGGAGATTTTACCTTAGTATGCATTGTCTTTAGTATGTTTGTCATATTAAGCTCAGGCAGATGCATGCTAGCACTACAGGAAAACGTTGATCATGCTCGATATTTTAATGATATTTATAAAATTGCACCATCATCCATGTAGTTTTAGCAGCATAAAAATGGCGATTTACAGAAGATGGATGTATCGATGGATGGAAAAACACTGGGATGCACACGAGAGTGGATGGTGAACACACGTGTTTTTGTGGATTTTGTTTCTCTTCCTCTCCTTACGGTGGGTTGGGGAAGTGCCCTGTCGAGGTGTCGAAATTTTAATTGGCGTTACAAAACGGATATGGAAGCGTCACCTTTGCAAATGGGGTTTCATGCCGATTATCTAACTTTGGTATGAGCATGGTGAGCCACGTTCTAGGAAACATCTAATTGAACGAGTGTGAGCTGGTGATGATCCTCTTGATGCATTGGATGATATGATGCATGATTTTGTTCAGCGGTTTGAGGATGTGCCGGACTGAGGTAGATAGATTCTTTAGTCTTCGAAAGCGAAGATCCTTTGCATGAGTCCTGGCGTGACACGACTTGCATCGTGACACGATTGATGGCTATAAGGTCAAGTACAACTTCTTGGTGGATTGTTTCAATGATCTAGTTGATTTGATATATGACATTTTACCAAAACCTCACAAGTTGCGAAAGATTTCTATTACTCAAAAGCGCTAGTCGGCCTAGGGATACCATATCGGAAGATTGATGTGTGTGTGAACAATTGTATTTTGTTCGGAAGGAGCACGAGAAGTTGGATCGTTGTCCATCTTTGCAAGAAATCTAGATATCGTATAGTCAACAAAGATGGGATTATCACGAAAACAAGCGTTCCCTGGGCGACTCACGATATCTGCCTCTCACAGGATGGCTCCAATGGTTGTACCTCTCTAAGACGATTGCGAAGCATATGAGGTGGCACAAGGAAGGCATCCATACAAATGAGGGGTACATGGGCCATCTATCTGACGGTGAGGCTTGGAAGGCACTGGATCTGTATGACCAAGATTTTGCTAGCGATCCTCGGAATGTACGTATTGGATTGGCGACCGATGGTTTCACCCCTTTCAACACAAATGCGGCGACATATTCATGTTGGCCCGTTTTTGCAATTCCATACAATCTTCCACCCTCTATGTGCATGAAAGATCAATATGTGTTCCTGACTATTATCATACCAGGGCCTGATCATCCTGGAAAGCACTTAGACATGTTTATGCAGCCGTTGATCGATGAGCTAAAAGAACTATGGATTGGTGTCAGGACATATGACAATAGTAGAAAGGAGTATTTCAACATGCGTGCAGCATTCCTTTGGTCTATCCATGATTTTCCTGCATATGGCATGTTCTCGAGATGGAGCATGCATGGTAGGTTATGTTGTCCAATATGCATGGATGACAACGATGCATTTCGCTTTGAAGAGCGGAGGTAAATTCGCTTCTTCGATTGTCATCGGCGCTTCACACCATCCAATCACCTATTTAGGACCCAACAAAATGCATTTCAGTAAAGATCGACCATTAGTAAAGGTCCACCGAAGCGTTTGACCGGATCGAGATTGTTGCTTGGCATGATCGGTTAGAAGCCACGAGAGAATGGTTCTGAAGGGTTCAAAGAGGAACATAATTGGACTCACATATCTTCCATCCGAGTCTTCCTTATGTTAAATGTCTAATCTTATGGCACAATATCGGCGTGATGCATCAAGAACGGAATGTTCTTTGAAAGTATCATCGACCGTTTTTGACTTCAAGGACAAAACAAAGATAATATAAAAGCTCGTAGAGATATGGGCGACATATGTGACCGGCCTACCCTTGAGGTCGAACTAATCAAGCGGACGTATGGGTAAGCCACGTGCTCCATACTATCTAAAGCCTTGAGAAAAAAAAAGGAGGTGCTTGCGTGGCTCAAGAATCTTAAATTTTCCGATGGTTACGCATCAAACCTAAAGGGCGCGGTGAACATCGTAAGTGGCAAGATAAATGGTTTGAAGAGCCATGGCTATCATATTATTATGGAGAGGCTACTTCCTGTAATGTTTCGTGGATATCTAAAAGAAGAAGTTTGGATAATGTTAGCAGAGCTTTCTTATTTTCTCAGACAATTGTGCGCAAAGGAAATTAAGAAAACAACAATGAGGAAACCTCGGTAAGGAAATACCGGTGTTGATATGTAAGATGGAGAAAGTGTTCCCACCAGGTTTTATGAGCGTAATGCAACATCTGTTGGTGCATTTGCCTTATGAAGCAGAGGTTGGTGGGCCTGTGCAGTATCGATGGATGTAAGAGGAAAGAAGAAGGATGGCTCTTCATCTTCGAAGAGTCAAGGAAGTAAGAATGATGGCTCTTCATCGGTTGGTGGTTCACTTTTGAGCGGTGTATCTCAATAGAGCCGATGAAGTGCATTTGGAGGTGTCTTGAGGAGGCTCGTGACGGTTGCTTCACCAGAGGAGACTCAACGGAGGAGGTACTTCCGCTCTGTGTCGCCAGCAGGAGAGCGATCTTGATGGGGATGCGGACGGGGATGGGGAGGGGGAGGGGGAGGGGGGATGGTGCTGAATCAGATGACATTGGTGTTGATCCTGTGTTTAGGTAATTGTAAAATTTTTCATAAGTTTTGTGCAAACATTGGTGCTGAATTTTCATAAGCTTTGTAGTGATGTGGCGACACAAAACCTGGTTAGTAATTATGTGTGAACTTGCTACAAGTCTAATTAGTGCCTAACACAAAAATCTTGTAATGACAGGCTAGATATGGGGAAATAATGGTCGAACGTCATGGGGAAGAATATAACTGGAGGAAAGAACAAGTTGACCTTACAGCTTTGTACTCAATTGGGGGTGGAAAGAAACATGGCAGATTTGCTATGTTGAATGGGGTAATTGATTCAAGTGATGCACTGAGTGAGGCTAGGTCATCTCAGTCATCTCAGAGCTGTTCGCATACCTCTCATGAGGCTAGGCTGGAGGAGGAGTTGAGGGTGCAGCGAGAAGCGATGAGAAGAGCAGAAATCGAGCGAGTAGAGGCGATGAGAAGATCACAGGAAGAGTGGGCAAGGCAACAACAAGAATATATGATTAATTGGCAGATACAACAACAACAACATCTGCAAGTAAGTTAATTAGAACTAGCTATGAATTGATGAATTGCCTACATTTTCATCTTTCATTCATGCAAACGTCAACTTAATTGATGATATGAAGATTTACTTTGTTTTTTCTTGTAATTTGATCTTCGTGAAATTCTATCTTCTCATTTGGGACAACAATTAATTTTCAAACATTTCACCTCCTCCCCGCCTCCTTTTTTTCGCATCGCTATCCCCACATATGGTTAATTTTCCTAATCACAAATTCCATTTAACAAAATGTACATATATTGCGAATCACTTAATAATTTTCTTTAACATATAGGGTTCGATAACACCTCCAAGCGGGATCTGGTGCAAATCTGGATCTTGTGGCAATGCTTACAGTACACCGTCATTGGGCGATACATACACTCGGGAGGTGAAGGCGGTGGCGGAAACAACGATGCTCCAGAAGTTGAATTCTTTTTCTTCCATGTGACCTTTTATGTATGAATGTCGACTTGGATGAGTATGAACAACGATGCTCCAGGAACCATTAGCTTGTTGATGATATATATGTGTATGAACATGTGTTGATGGTGGATGTCTGAGCGAACCACTTGTTAATAATTTGTATGGACCGGTATTTGTGATACTATGTGTATGCGCCATTTATTTTGATTGTGTTGATAGTGAAATGGGTAAGATATGGATATTTTGTGATATGATTGATGATCGTTACACTTTGCATGTGATGATATCATTGCTGAAAATATAGATGAATTTTGGTGAAAGGAAGGATCCTCCTCACAAAGCGGAGAAGGTAACTTCATTCTTTTTGTCACAATTTGCTGAAAAACTCAATCCTAAACTGTTTATTTATGTTCTGTAGGAAGTCCCAGAAGGGCCCCTGACTACGTGGCAACCAAAGGCCACCATACAACCTTGCCAAGCCTTTTGGACAGAAGGACCAAAGATCCAAGGTTAATAAATCAGGTCTCAGATGAACTTAGTTTGTTTTTCCTTCCCATATTTTGCAAATGTAAGTTTCGCAAAAATTTATCCAGATTAACTTTATCGCATCCTAAACAATAGCAAATTTATAATATCGATCCACAAGTATGTATTAGCATGTACCGTAGTCTCTTGCCATTAGGAGTCCATCTTTGGATCGATTGGACGACCTATGCTCTTTTCATGAGTTATACTTGGCTGGACCTCTCCTGGTGGGCTCTTCTTTTTTCATTCATTTGCCTTAGATAGTCAATTTCCCACCATGAACCATGTGAAGTTGCATGATGGCCAAAATCCTGTTTCAGAAAAGCAAGCAGCTGATGAAGTTCAAACATGAAGTTGCATGGTATAATTTCCCACCATCAAGCATGAAGTTGCATGGTATAACTTTGCATCTATGCTTTAAACTTTATGCCTTTTTTTATTATAACTATATTTGACAAAACAGCTGATGAGTTGTTTTCAATTTTGAATCCATCCCGCTTTCTCAAGTTTCTTAATTAGATTCAAGTGCAATCTCTATGACCATCACCGATTGTATCTCTGCATAAGTCTAATGTGTACTTTATCTGAATATATTTCAAACTATGAAGTAAGTTGAATTTTATCGATTGTGTGAGCCCTCTTACGGGTTCGTAGTCAACCTTGATCTTGTATGGAATTGTATCCGCATCTGTATGCTTATTCCATAATTTCCATCACAATTCACAATTGAAGATCCATAAAACAAGTGACAATAATAAAACCTAAAGAGCATGGGCATCTTTTTCAAGACTATAATAAGGAAAACCTTTTCACATGGTGTGTATATAAGCGTAAATTGGTTATGCTTGACTTTTTTACACAAGTTGGTGACAATGTATCATTTGGGAATAATATCTTAGTTGGTTTGCTTTGTACCATTTGTGCACTTTGAGCAAAACATTAGCCATGCAATGTCACTTTGTACTCGACGCTATTAATCAATATCTGAAGTCTCATCTTGCTACTTGTTTATCTCAACAGCATGAATATTACGATGCGTGAGGGAGGCAAAAACTAAGATTATTTCTGCCAAAGTGTGACTTTAAGCTGGTTAATTTCAAAAGAAAAACACAGGATGTGTGCACGAGCAAGTTGATGATTTTGTATGCTCTCTTGACCCTTCTATTGCTCTCACGTACATTTGTTCTGATGGCTCAGTCTCGCCCTGATCTCCCATTAACTCATGGTCTTTGGAAAGTTGGAATGCATGACTCCATGATTTCAGATTTCAATACACACATATTCTTGTCTCAAGGCATGCTTTTATCCTTACTAGGCTGTGAATTGGTTGTCCTTGTCTGCTCCTAGCTCTGAGATTTCATGACCTCTAAGCGTGTGATATGGATGTTGTGATGTGGGTCTAGTGCACGTTGTCTGTATAAGCATTCTCCCATCATTTGCTAGGGAATTTTTACATCTTGCTATCATACTTTGTTTTTTACTTTACCGAGCAATGTTTCAACGGCAGCTACAATTCCCGTCGTCTGTCTCGAGTTTTAACCGGATTTCTTGTGCATCCATTGCCTATGGAGGTCCTGTTATGAGTTTGTGCAAAGGCGCAATGACATTCCACCGCAAGAGAGCTCCAGTGCCATCGTTATCGATGATTGCATTTTCTGCGTGCTCTACTTGTCATGTTCTTGTGATTAGCATGCATGGTCTGCTGTGCATTTTGATGCTTCACTGCTACTTGCATCTCTTGATCAAAGATAAGTGACGTCTGTTATGTTTTTAGTTTATACCTCGTGAAGAAAACAGAACTCGGGAAAGAATGATGGTCCTAAGCTTCATGACTTGTAGCAAGCAGAACTGAAATTTCTCAATTGTTACTTGATCTTTGACATGAACTAGCGACAAGTTCATTCTCATTGTTATTTGATATTGTGTGTATTTGATGCAAGTTCATTCTCATTGTTATTTGATATAGATGAAGCTTCATTATTTTTAGGATTTTTGTGAATTTTCGGGATTTTATATGTCTTTTTAATTTTTTTGAAATTAAAATATTATTTCGTCGGCCTAGCCGGCGAAAATAACTTATTTTAAATCGCCAGGCCGATTTAAAATAACATTTTTTGCCAACTAAATCTGCTTTTTTTTTGTTAGGCCGAGCGAAAATAGTTAAAAACCGAGCGAAAATAAGTTAATTTCGCTTCGGCAAGGATTTAAAATACATATGCCACGTCAAAGACCGAAGCGGGGTTGGTGCATCGACTAGTAATTTCAACGGTTATTAAGCCGTCGAAAATAAATTTATTTTTGGGTTCTTCAATTAAATTCATCAGTATTTTCGTCGTTTCCGTTCAAATCGAAGTCGCGAAAATAATCTTGATTCTGTAGTGGGTACATCCGTTCTCCACCCTCACTCCGACACATGTGCACACCTGCATGGCTGAGTGGGAAGCGGGCAGTGGCCACCTCGAAAGATTGGATTGGATCATCCCGTCGCAGGAGGTAAATGAATATGCATGACTCATTTATTACTTTTCTTTCTCCCATTGATCTATAGCATTCGAATCGGCGGCGATTACTTCCGGTGCTTTTCGGATTGGATTGATTGATTCTCTTCCGAAGGAAGCAGATCTCCGATTCATAGAGTTGGGTCTCTTCTCGTCTCTTTCCCTTTTATTGCCTTCCTAATTCGACAATTTCTTAATCTGAATTCCATATATATCTTCTCGGTTGCTGAATCTATATAACCCTACTGTTTCTTGCCTCTCCTGCAGATGTGTTAGCTATCCATTGAGCGGAGATAATGGGCGACCTTCCTGATCTCGTCAATGAGGCACAGAGGCAGGTCGCTGGTGGTGGGCGACGAGATAGGCTAGCGGCGCTGCTAGAGCTCGCGTGCGTTGGATGATGTCAATAGGTTGAGGGAGGCACTCGCGGGGGGAGGCGAGGAGGCGGTGGAGCTGGTTGATGGGTTGGGACTATGGTATGACCGGAGCAAGGCGTACGAGCCACGCACACCGCTGATGGTGGCAGCTACATACGGATGATGCCTACCTATTCAATGCCTTGCGCCTATGGAGCAGCAGGTGATGGCTCTTTTGGTCGATCGATCGATCCCGAATTATGTAACATTCCGTTTTTCAAGTTCTTGAACTCGAATTTCAAAATCCGAACCCGTGAAAATTTTCTCGAATTAAATACAACTTAAATTGAATTTTCAAAGTCGTCAAGAATTTAATTTGATTAAACTATACCTCAAATTAATTATTTCTTATTTTATTTGGGTTCCTTGTATTTCATTTGATTTTTCTGTATTTTGGAGATTTTTCCGAATTTATTTGCTATTTATTGGATTTATTTGAAGTTTATTCGAATTTCTGGTATTTTATTTAATCCGGAAATGAATTTAAATCTCTTAATTAGCCTTGGGCCAAATTCACTGTTCATCTCACCTCGGCCCTTTCCTATTCCATCGCCGGCCCAAAACTACTGCAAGACGCCGCTTCCTCACACAAGAAACCCTAAGATCCGGCCAGTCGATCGATGATCCAATCGGTTGTAAATCGCTACCACTCAACAGATGAAACCCTAACCCTCACGCATTTTTCCTCGCCTCGTCCGATCCAGATCCCACGGCCACCGCGGCGCCACGTCGCCCTAGCGTCTTGTGCCGCCGTCTTGACCCTAACCCTAGCCGCCGTTCTCTTTTTCCGTGTTTTTCTCGAGTCCCAAGACTATTTAAGTCACTGTAGACCGCCTCCCGAGGTTTGCCGCGACGCGCCGCCTCTTTTCCCCCACTTCTCACCGGCTGGGACGCCGTCTCGTGCCCGCACGGTCTCGCCGGAGTTTCAAGCCGTGCGCAAAGTCTTCCGCCGCTTCTTTCTCCCTCTCCGGTGAGTCTCCGCCTCGGTTCTTGGTACCGTTGAGTTCGCCTCGTCATGCTCTTTCAGATCTACTAAGTTTCGGAGTCGATCGGTTACTCATCTGCCGTTTCACTTGTCTTCGTCTCCACCTCCGGCGGAGTAGCGCGCCGCCTCGCCGTCGACTTCTTCGCGTATTCTCCGCCGTCTGATCTACTGTCGACGGTCCGGATCTGCGCCGCGTATCTCGGTAAGCCTCCAGCCAAACTGCTTCGCCACCTCTATGCCATGTCACGCCACCGTGGGCCCTGATGCTGCGTGTCGGCCACATCATCACCACGGGTGCACCACCTCCTCGCCGTAGGTCCCCGTGTTCGCCATGTCACCACACCGGCGCACATGTTGGCCACATCACGCCACGTGCACGCCAGATATGCGCCATGTCCGCACCTGCACACCACGTGTGTGCCTAATCCTGCCATGTCAGCGCCGCGTCATCACCAGGTGGCGCTGCGTGTTAACCCCACGCACATGTGTGAGCCACGTGCTGCCACGTGCACTCCACGTCACCGCCATCATATGCACTACATCTACGTGTCAGCTACGTCGTCGCCACGTCAGCCCTAACCGCACACATGTCAGCCACGTGTAGCCACGTGGATGCCACGTCAGCACGGTTTTGCCCATGTCCGCCATGTCACCGCCACCACCGCCATGCGTGTCGCTAGCCTGCGTCACCGCCACGTCTCCGTTATCGGTGAACTCGGTCCACCGTGAGCCTAGTCGCTGACGCGTGGGACCCATTTGTCAGCCGCATGATTTTATTTCCTTTTTCCGGTGATTTTTCCCGAATTTCCGAATCCAGCCAATAGCGTATCGACACGTGTCACTAGTATTTTCTCCTGATTTTCTCCTCCATTTAAACTTCCGAGAGCCCGTTCTCCTCCGTTCGAACTCCGATGTGAACGATTCAAATTCCTAAATTCATATAAAATCAGGATCTATCTGTTGGTGTATTTATTTTGAATTTTTGGTTTTTATTTATTTTTGTTTATTTATTGTTTTGTCTCGTTTTGCGTATTTCGCGTGTAGACGACGCACCGGTTGAGCGAGAGGAGCATCCAGCGGAGGTTGCAGCAGCGGGAGAGGGTGAAGGCAAGTCTCCCTTGACCATATTGAACCCAAGATTATGAAATGCTATTTTGTTCTTAAATTATTGCATGCTATTTGAATGATGAATTGTATTTTAATGTCATTTTAAATGCTTAGTTAATTGCCAAATTGTTATGCCACATTGATATTCAACTTGACAACCTTTGACACCTTAGGAAAACTAATTACTGTAATTAATGGTAATCATTTTGATTTTGGGAACGGTAGAAAATGCTTAGCCATGCTTAATCACGTCGGTACCTTACCATTATGGAAATGATTTCATTCTTGATTCAAAATGAATTGTGGAAATTATGGCAATTGGTGTTGCGGTATTAATTTGAAATTAAAAGTGAAAATGATTTAGACAAGGCGGATTGGTTGAATGGCGGTGCGGGATGCACAAAATTTTGGAATGTGATTGTCGCCCTAGTCAATTAAGGACCGATCGTGTGTCACCATGGGCCATGCTATACAGTACAACCACATGTCTATATGGGTACGACCTGGCTAAGTAATTTGCATGTATCGTTATTTGACTTCGCTAGTGGGCTGTGCGAGTTTGTCAGGATGACACTTGCAAGGCGCAAGTGGGGGCTGTGAGAGCGAAACCTTAGCGGGTGAAGTCGGTAGCGGTATATGCATTGTAAAGGCCTTGTCATGATCTCCGTGCCGACACACCAAAGGAAGTGTGTTAATTGCATGGCGCAAGGGGTTGATCATGTCGTGTGGGTAAAGTGTACCAGCTCTGCAGAGTCTTAAAAACTACTTGAGTAGCCGTGCCCACGGACAAGGGCAAGCGTGGAACGCTTTCACATAGTAGATTTTCTGGTTTTTGGTTTTAAATGAAAAATGATGGATTTGGTTTAAAAATGAAAATGTGGTTGGGAATCTGCGAGCGGTTAGAGCTCCCGGGTTTTAGTTTGGTGGCTAGAGCCAACCAGGTAGTTGGAACTTGGAAAATTGTTATACTTCAAGTTTAATTATTTATGCTATTTACATTTTGTTAAATCCTGCTTTATGAAATTATTACTTGTATCCAAATTTCAATTTCGCTTTATGCAAATGAACCATATTATGCCTTCCTTTGTTTAAGCCATGCATTTAGTTACTTGCATTAAGTTTCCGAGACTTGCAGTATGTTGCATACTCACCCTCGCTTTTTTATTGGAAATTTGCTTATTCCATAAAGCGAGATGATGGGAGAAGGGTGAACAAAGAGCACGTGATCCCTTGTTCGACATTTGTGCCAAGACTTTGATGAGGAGCATCGGTAGGACTACTAGGGGCGTGCGGTCGGTTGCTGTGGGCACACCTGATTGGCTCTTTTGTTCTACATTTCATTGCTACATTTTCACTTAAGCCGTAAGGCTCCATACTTGTAATAACGTGATGATGTTGTTACACTCTTTTGCTTATTCTTGTTATTTACTTTTGATATGTACGTGTTATCATCCTTTGTCTGTTGTGTCGCTAAATTGTTCTGGACTAAGCGGTTGAAACCTGAGAGGGTCGGATTTGGTAATCCGGGTCCCCACAGAGGTGGTATCGAGCCATATCATTGTAGGTCGCAACCCTAGATAGAATGGCCGTTAGGATTTCAAAACTATTTTTGAAATCAAATCAACAAACCGGTAATTAATAGTTTATCTCTTCTTACCTTACTCTTAGGATCTTATTTCTTCCATTTTGAATACTATTTTGAAAAGTTAAATTTGACCTTATCTCATGGAATATCTCTAAGTTTACGGTCCTCTACAATATTCCAATCAACTAAGATTTTACTTCATGAAGCGACAACATCACCCAACAGAAAAGGGAAGATTAGAATATATTAGGACCTACCATAAGATAAGCACCCTTCGTGTAGCATATTATTCCGCCCTAGTTATATAGAGCAATTTACGTTGTCGTTATGTTTCGCTACTTGAAATTGGTCTTTATTCTGAATGTCAGGACCGATTTATGTGTAAACTTTAACCTCTTGGTTAAAGTTTCACAATAAGTTGTCCTTATGTGTGAATATGGAAAATTTAACCCATAGGATAACTAAGAAATTATATAATAGTTTATCTCTTATCTCTATAAAACTTCTACAAAGTTATCTCCTCTTCATAGAACTTCTTACCAAATGTAACCATTATGGTCATCAACCTTTCTTAAAATAAAACTTCAATGAGATTAGTAATCTGATCTCCATTACTACTCTTAGCTTTGCTTGAGATCACACCATTCATATATAAACCAAGTTAAGATCTTACCACATTAGCAACACCAAACTAGCTTATCTTTGCTTTAGGCTAGTTAAAACTTAATGATCCAATAATAATTTCTAATTATGTTTTAAAACTCACCTCGCTGCTTATCTAGATTTTATACCATAAAAATGAGCTAGAACCAGAAAGTTCTATACTTCTGAATGGAAAGCTTCGAATGGTTGTTTAAATGAAAACTAGAAGAATTTAAAGTCCTATTTTTCTAAAAGAAATATAAAGAGAGTAGCATCAGTTATACATATACTCTTTTCTAATCTATAGAATTTAGTCTCATTTATGTACTCGTTTCCCTTGTGTAGAACTTTCCTTCTCCACTCTTAAGTTATCCCTTTTAGAAGTATTTCTTTCCTTATTCTTTTTGCGAAATGAAAACCACGAACAAGTCTTTTGAAAAGAATTCTGGTAACAAGTCAGCAACATCATGACGTCTATATCAGCAACTTCAAGAAGATGGGGATAGCGAAGCATCACAACCTCTTCGACTTCATAGAAGCCTTGGAAGACTAACACAACAAGTGGTGTAAAAATTAAAAGAAACTCGTTGCCAAATAGCCTACAATAAAAGCTAGCAATATGCAAGCTACATATTATTATAGCGATATAGTAAACCTCTTATGCAGAAATATGTATGATTCGGCAAGTAGAAGAAAAACCATAGATACCCTTCCTACATACTAAACAAAATGTATACATATTGTTTATGCGTTATTGAAATTTTGTTGTAAATCTTTTGTATTGTTTTCGGGTTACTCTCGTGAATGTTAAACCACTAGGTTGAAATTTACGATGTGTTAACCCTACCTAATAAGAAAAATTTAATTAAGGAAATTTTTAAAGAACGAAACGTTGCCTTATAACCCAAGCCAAAAACTACTTAATCCGCATAGAAACTTTTCCTAAAATAAGATTTTAAAGAACGAAATGTTGCCGTGTAACCCAACAGAATTCCATCTAAGTAGCTTTACTCTAATAAATATTGTTGCAGGATGTCTGCGACACAATTCATTAATACGTCTACTAAAGTAATGAGTAATAAAAATTTTTTAGCCTTTATAATTGACCTTCAGTCCTCCCCAAATAACTCTGGTTGAGATGCAACCTTTCATTCATCTCAAATATTTTAACATACTCTATATCTCTCTTTAAATTAGCTTAGTCTTACTAATGATTCTCGGTGTAAACTACTAACACTCCTCATCTAATTCGTGAAACCCCGCAAAGACACTCCACTGCCAAGAAATGATAATCCTACCATAGTTCAACCAAATCCGTTGTATTTAGCTAGAGCACTTCCTTTCCAACATAGCAATCGTCATAACTCTCCACTTTCTCAATGTTCAAAAAAAATGTTAGAATCTGTCACTATGGTGTAAATGCTCACCATAATTGAACAAATCACCAAATGCACACCTTTCTGTTCTAAAAACTTGCATAAGATATTTCTAATAGCGGTTCAGCTTCTATAAAAAAAAAAGAAATGGTTTAAACTAGAAACCTACTTCTATATCTTATTTGATACCTACACATTGTTCTTTGAAGTATTGTCAACCCGATCGATCCAAGTTCGTGCTTGCACTCGCTATGGAGGAATAGGTCATGTTGTTGATGAGAGTGCAATCAATTGCTCATTTGTGAAGGAAATCATTCTCCTAGAAAATATCCTGTAAGCAATATAAGCTTGTTACCCTTGTGAATGTCAAGATTATTGTCTAGTTCAATGCCCTTGATCTGATAGTCGCCAATACAATTTTGCTCAAGATTTGGTGATCAAAAGAGGAAGAAAACCAGCCACACAAGAAATATCACTTAAGGAATTATAGAAATAACACTTGATCCTAACTACCTTCACTAAGAAAGTAGTAAATGGTAATCTCCAATGGCATGTTCCTTGTCTGATAAAGAAAGTCATTAGGCTAAAAGAATGTTCTGAGAAACAACAAATTGAAATTCACAAGATAATATTAAGTATACAAATAATTGAACATGACACCATGAGAAAAGCGTGAATGCTTCAACTGTCGCGAAAAGAACCAAATTCCTAAACGATGTCCACAAGCTGAACAAATATCTCCTATAGTCATAGACATACCAAGAATTTCATCAGTCAAGTTTATAACTCCAAGAACAGAAGAAATAAAATCTAAAGCAGTTCACCTGAAGAATCAGATAAAAAAAAGCGATTGAACGAAGATGCGTGTCCTGAAAAATTCTGCTCAACTTTATCCTCCATCTTAATCGTCATCTATTCATCTTTCTAATAACACCAATGAATAATTGTCTGGTAAAAAAAAATCGGGAAGTCAATATTATTTGCCTTTGCTATGGTAAACATAAGTATTATGTCAACTGTTGCCTAAAGCAAGAAGCAAACTCCACCTCATTCTCAACCCCGATAAGCTACGCAACATTCTCTAAGGCAACCTCAAGAATTTGAAGACAAACACTTCCTTAGACACATATCAATCCAACTCAAAATGTTAGTCCAATCATTCATGGCATTTACCTACAGCATGAATTCGCGAAAGAAGTTTATGACCTGCCAGGCGTAGTGCTAGGTACGATACTTATGTATTTAAACCTTACCAGGGTATAAGTTTAATTTTAAAATCAACTCTTTGATCCTAGTCACTTCCTGATCATCTATTTTATATCATTAGCAAACAACCTTTCTGTTGTTTCAAATAAAATGGGTAATGTCACTTGTATCAACCGAGAAGAACTTGAATACTTCGCCAACACCTACCCAAGAAGAATTTTGCTCCATCTCGACAAGGAAAACATCAATAATTTCCAAGCTATCTCAAAGACCTAGAAAACATCAAGTGTCTAGAACAACCCCTGTCTCGATATCAGGCTCTGAACGTAAACATCTTTCTTATGTGATTGTACCCGGCACTTGTGGTGGTAGTGAGTACGTCCCTTGTGTATTCAATTCCTGCAATCAATCTTTTGAGTCTATACATTTTATTCCTTCATAGTTTTCAAATCCAAAGAAAATGAAAACCCTTTTGTTTACCAAAGTGCTCAAACAAGTTAAATCACCATGAATCATCTTATAATCCTCTTACCTCAACCCAATACTTGAATTATCTATACATGTTTTCCAATTTAAAGTCAACTCGAAATGACATTTATTCTCAGCTCATTTCGTCAGCTAATGTTGAATTATACAGAGCAACCATTGTATTCAAATACCTTTCTTGATATTAAACATTCGGTTTTTCCCAAATGGGTCTAATGACAATGCATCTTTTCTTTCACCTCAAATATTCTAATCATACCACATACCACTATATAAATTAGATTATTAACAATACTAGTTATTTAAACAAAAGAGACATGTAGAAAGTATTAGTATCTCTCATCTGCTTACCTAAAATTAAAAAAAGAAGTCTTCCCTATTTCTCGCACATCAACTAGGAATCACAAGACGAAAGTCCAGTGGAGTAATCATCCGGAAGAGGAAGCCACCTGGGAGCGAGGAGGATCTTAGAGCGGACTACCCCAACCTTTTTCCCTAGTTAATTCCAAATCTCGGGGTCGAGATTTCTTGTTAGGGGGGAGGTTTGTAACATTCCGTTTTTCAAGTTCTTGAACTCGAATTTCAAAATCCGAACCCGTGAAAATTTTCTCGAATTAAATACAACTTAAATTGAATTTTCAAAGTCGTCAAGAATTTAATTTGATTAAACTATACCTCAAATTAATTATTTCTTATTTTATTTGGGTTCCTTGTATTTCATTTGATTTTTCTGTATTTTGGAGATTTTTCCGGATTTATTTGCTATTTATTGGATTTATTTGAAGTTTATTCGAATTTCTGGTATTTTATTTAATCCGGAAATGAATTTAAATCTCTTAATTAGCCTTGGGCCAAATTCTTTGTTCATCTCACCTCGGCCCTTTCCTATTCCATCGCCGCCCAAAACTACTGACGGCCGTTTCTCTACGATAAACCCTAGCAAGATCCGAATCGTCGATCGATGATCCAATCGGTTGTAAATCGCTAGCCACTCAACAATGAAACCCTAACCCACGACCTTTTCCTCGCCCGTCCGATCCAGATCCCACGGCCACCGGCGCCCACGCCGCCTAGCGCGCGCCGCCGTCTGACCCTAACCCTAGCCTAGCGTTCTTTTTTTCCGTGTTTTTCTCGAGTCCCAAGACTATTTAAGTCTTGTGAGACCGCCTCCCGAGGTTTGCTTGCGACGACGCCTCTTTCCCCCACTTCTCACCATTGACGCCGCGTCTCGTGCGCACGGTCTCGCCGGAGTTTCAAGCCGCCGCAAAGTCTTCCGCCGCTTCTTTCTCCTCTCCGGTGAGTCTCGCCTCGGTTCTTGGTACCGATTGAGTTCGCCTCGTCATGCTCTTTCAGATCTACTAAGTTTGAGTCGATCGGTTACTCATCTGCCGCTTCACTTGTCTTCGTCTCCACCTCCGTGCGAGTAGCCGCCGCCGTCGACTTCTTCGCGTATTCTCCGCATTGGTCGATCTCATCGTCGGCGGTCCGGATCTGCATGTGCGTATCTCGGTAAGCCTCAACCAAACCGCCGCCACCTCTATGCCATGTCACGCCATCAGGCCACGATGTCGCGTGTCGGCCACATCATCACCACGGGTGCACCACCTCCTCGCCGTAGGTCCCCGTGTTCGCCATGTCACCACACCGGCGCACATGTTGGCCACATCACGCCACGCACGCCGGATATGCGCCATGTCCGCGACGTGCACACCACGTGTGTGCCTAATCTGCCATGTCGCCGCGTCATCACCGTGTGGCTGCGTGTTAACCCCACGCACATGTGTGAGCCACGTCTTGCCACGTGCACTCACGCCACCGCCATCATATGCACTACATCTACGTGTCGCCACGTCGCCATCGCCACGTCTAACCGCACACATATCACCACGTAGCCGCGTGGATGCCACGTCGACGGTTTTGCCCATGTCGCCATGTCACCGCCGCCTCACCGCCACCATCGCTAGCCTGCGCCACCGCCACGTCTCGGTATCGGTGAACTCGGTCCGCGTGAGCCTAGTCGCCGACGCGTGGGACCCATTTGTCACCGCATGATTTTATTTCCTTTTTCCGTGATTTTTCCCGAATTTCCGAATCCAGCCAATAGCGTCGACACGTGTCACTAGTATTTTCTCCGATTTTCTCCTCCATTTAAACTTCCGAGAGCCGTTCTCCTCCGTTCGAACTCCGATGTGAACGATTCAAATTCCTAAATTCATATAAAATCAGGATCTATCTGTTGGTGTATTTATTTTGAATTTTTGGTTTTATTTATTTTTGTTTATTTATTGTTTTGTCTCGTTTTGCGTATTTAGCGTGTAGGCGGCGCCTGCGGTTGAGCGAGAGGAGCATCCGGCGGAGGTTGCTTGCAGAGGGAGAGGGTGAAGGCAAGTCTCCTTGACCATATTGAACCCAAGATTATGAAATGCTATTTTGTTTTTAAATTATTGCATGCTATTTGAATGATGAATTGTATTTTAATGTCATTTTAAATGCTTAGTTAATTGCCAAATTGTTATGCCACATTGATATTCAACTTGACAACCTTTGACACCTTAGGAAAACTAATTATCTGTAATTAATGGTAATCATTTTGATTTTGGGAACGGTAGAAAATGCTTAGCCATGCTTAATCACGTCGGTACCTTACCATTATGGAAATGATTTCATTCTTGATTCAAAATGAATTGTAGAAATTATGGCAATTGGTGTTGCCGGTATTAATTTGAAATTAAAAGTGAAAAATGATTTAGACCAAGGCGGATTGGTTGAATGGCGGGTGCGGGATGCACAAAAATTTGGAATGTGATTGTCGCCCTAGTCAATTAAGGACCGATCGTGTGTCACCATGGGCCATGCTATACTGATACAACCACATGTCTATATGGGTACGACTGGCTAAGTAATTTGCATGTATCGTTATTTGACTTCGCCATTAAATTTGTGCGAGTTTGTCGAGATGACACTTGCAAGGCGCAAAGAAATTTGTGAGAGCGAAACCTTTGCGGGTGAAGTCGGTGAGCGGTATATGCATTGTAAAGGCCTTGTCATGATCTCCTGCCGACACACCAAAGGAAGTGTGTTAATTGCATGGCGCAAGGGGTTGATCATGTCGTGTGGGTAAAGTGTACCATTCTGCAGAGTCTTAAAACTACTTGAGTAGCCGTGCTTACGGACAAGAACAGCGTGGGCAGCTTTCACATAGTAGATTTTACGGTTTTGGTTTTAAATGAAAAATGATGGATTTGGTTTAAAAATGAAAATGTGGTTGGGAATCATGACTAGAGCTCCGGGTTTTAGTTTGGCGGCTAGAGCCAACCAGGTAGTTGGAATTTGGAAAATTGTTATACTTCAAGTTTAATTATTTATGCTATTTACATTTTGTTAAATCCTGCTATATGAAATTATTACTTGTATCCAAATTTCAATTTCGCTTTATGCAAATGAACCATATTATGCCTTCCTTTGTTTAAGCCATGCATTTAGTTACTTGCATTAAGTTTACGAGACTTGCAGTATGTTGCATACTCACCCTCGCTTTTTTTATTGGGGTCGCTTATTCCATAAAGCAGATGATGGGAGAAGGGTGAACAAAGAGCACATGATCCTTTGTTCGACATTTGTCTTTCAAGACTTTGATGAGGAGCATCGGTAGGACTACTAGGGCGCGCATTCAGTCGGTTGCTGTGGGCACACCGATTAGCTCTTTTGTTCTACATTTCATTGCTACATTTTCACTTAAGCCGTAAGGCTCCATACTTGTAATAACGTGATGATGTTGTTACACTCTTTTGCTTATTCTGTTATTTACTTTTGATATATACGTGTTATCATCATCATGCGACTATGTGCGCTAGTTGTTCCTGGACTAGCGCGGTTGAAACACAGAGGGGTCGGATTTGGTAATCCGGGTCCCCACAAATTATGGCGCTACAAAATTACAATCCCAACTGCTGTGATGTTATTATTTAAGTTTGTGAAATTAAAGATAATTTTAAGCTCGAGTTTGTAAACATGTGCTTGAAATTTGTATGCTTCGATGAATTGATTTAAACATTTAACCATTGTACATTTAGGCTGTGTTTGGTACAGCTCTAGCTCTATTAGATCTGTGGATCTGGTGGAGCTGGGTATTCCTAGCTCCACTAGATCCGTAGAGCTAGAATTATGGATACATTAAGAGTGTTTAGATGGGTCATCTTGTTTACATTTTAGACCAAAATATAAATTTAATATACTTTATTTTAGCCTACAAGTTTTAGATCTCAGGCGGAGCTGGGATCTAGAGCTCTACCAAACAGGGCCTTATAGTGAACATTATTATTCAAATGCTCTTTGCAAATAAATTTTGGGTTTTGATAAACTTCACCCGTATGTTTTCTTAGATAAAAAATATTCAAATTATAAAACGTTGGATCTACTTTGAGATCCGTAAACCGTGAAGAGAGGTGGGATTGTGTTTTGATGGAAGGTTTGATGCTTTGATCTAAGGATCCAAAATTTGGATGTTTTAAGAAACAAAAACATCCGGATGAAGGCTAGACACACCCATAAATTATCGCTAATTGAGTTTTTGTTGTATCACACGGGCACATGACTAGTAATAACAGAACACGACTTTGTTACAGCACTACAAGAATCCGCATTATTTTCGTCGGCCAAAAGCCGAAAACTACTGAAAAAGCCGATGAAAATAGCTATTTTAAATGGGTTTTTAAATATTTTAAATCGGCTTTTGAAAAAACAATCTAATCTGATTGATTTTCGTCAAGCAACCGAAAATAAATTTATTTTCGACGACTACGTGGCCGTCGAAATTCTTGGTCGATGCACCAACCGCGCTTCGGTCTTTGGCGTGTATATGTATTTTAAATTACTCGGCCAACGAAATTAAAATATTTTAAATCGGTTTTTGGGTATTTTAAATCGGTCTAACCGCCAAAAATGCAAAAAGTCATCGTCAAAAAATTTATTTTTAATCGACTGGCAAAAGCCGACGAAAATAGTATTTTAATATCAAAAAAATTAAATTAACATATAAAATCCCGAAAATTCACAAAAATCCTAGAAAATAACAGATCATTTTGCATTAAGCATCCAATCCTAATACTATTTCATCACATATTAGGGTCTATAGTTATTCATGATATTCGTAGAGAAATAGCGACTATCATCACAGAATATGACGATACAATTACAACATATCGACTTTCCAAGAAAGCTCTGACCATGTAGCTCGGTCGGATAGACTCTTCCTAGATCATGAAACTCACATCAAAGGATCGCTACATAAAAGCAAGCTTTAAAATGTTAGAAAAGTAAGAAGGGATCGACCGGTTCTCATGTATTCGAAGGAGTAAATGCCAAATTGGTACTATAACTTTTTCCATCGACTATTCTTCATGAGGCCAAAACATGAAAGTCTAGGGTTACAATCCTGCAGCATGTGAATAACATAAAGATGTTGCAAACACACACAGTGACCACATTGCGAAACAATTTATATGATACTCACATCATCAAACAGAACTCTGTAGGCATTGAGGTCATGGTAGAGAGCACGCCCTTACTGGTGCAATATTCTAAAGCCTCAGCAAGATACAGAACAACCCTTAATCTCATGGGCCATTTCATTGCTTGTGATTCCCTCGAAATCCATACAATAATGGGAAAACGTTAGATCATTAATCTTGTAAGGAATTAAAAATAATGTATGGCAGGTGATACACTTTCAATTGTAGAAAAATTGGTGAGGCAGACTCGGCTAATGTCTTGGCCCACTTAGAGGTTCAAAGAAAGTTCAATATAATACAAGTCCATGAATCTTTAAATAAATATTTGTGTTGCCTGATCTAATGCAGCTAGAAGAAATCTTCCCCATTATGTACCAAGTACTAACAGCCGTTGAGAACAATATTTTGAAAAAGAACAATAGAACAGTCTGCATAATTTACTCTCATTCGACGCCATAGATATCCCAAAAGTCATTTACATATGATGCATAAAATGTAGCCATTAACAGAAACTAATTTGTGGTTTTATAGAAGATAGATTGAACGTAAAATTAAAAAGCAAGGATGCCGATTGTCAAAACAGAAAGGAGAAAGGTAACAAGATGAAGCATTTTAAACAAAGAACTAAAGAATATATACCATTTCACAGCTAAACCAGAAACATCTCCTGATGCATCTTCCAGTTGTTGAAGAACAATATTTGTCAACTTTGGCTCGAGGTCTTGATCGGCTTTGAAACCCTCTTTGCTCAATTCACTAAGCAGATCTGATGTTGCCATATATCTGTAGTCTTTATCTTTCCCTGTCATCTGAAAGCACATTTAACAAGAAATGTTAAATGGTAGCATACAGAAAGAGTATCTACAAATAACGGCATGTATTACAAAGCACATTCAACTCTAGATCCATGCTTGATGGACAAGAAGCATACTGCTTCATTGCATTGTCTATGATTTTGTTTCACTATATGGTTTCCTTTTAACCCAGGAGTATCTACAAATAACGGCATGTATTACAATAAACAATTAAGCTTCAACTAATTGAAATCCCAAAACAAAATTAAAAGGCGTACTTTTATACATAAACAATTGAATACTTGGCATGCTTCCAAAAAAAAAAGAGGAAGATATCACCACTTGTCTATTTGTACTTTTGTAGACAGGCAAAGGACCAAAATTAACATGAAAATTTCAACCGGCAAGTATTGAAAATAGCAGCAGAGCTATATGGCGAGCAAATCACTCGACGGGAAGACGGGGATGGCGACAGTATACCTTTAGAACAAATGTACTGCAGAATAGTATATAGCAAAGGACCTTTATTATCTCAACAAGCTGGTCCACTGCACTTTCACCATGAAATAGAAGCATGAAAAAAACATACCAAAAGATTCTGAGGCTTCAAGTCAAAATTCTATGATTTGCCTAAAAAGCAGTATGTGATCAACAATGTTATTTAAGTCACTGAGAAATAATTAGCAGCAAAAAAAGGAAACTAACATGACAAATTGTGAATGGAAGGATATATGTTCCCAGACTAAGAGATTTATATAGTTCGACGGCATCTACCGCTCACGGCATCTTCCTCCTTTATTTTGCAAAATCCTCTAGATCAACAAGAATTCACTGTGCAACAGACGATCCGGTTACCACTCTTTTGTGATTTTTGTTTACTACTCTAAAGTCACTCACATACACTGGAACACCATAAATAAGAAGGTGATACATGAAAAGAGCAGAAGCGCTGTCTACAACCACAACAGAGTCAAGAGCAGAAGAAATGGCTAAGCAATGATGTTTCATAACCCCTCATACAGATACAGGAAGGAAAATACTCACACTAAATTAGGAAACATATGATCACATTGGTTTTCTCAATTAGCAATTATATAGTCAACCAATTGTAGTTTTTATTCTAAAGTTCCATTTTGTTTCACTCTTGTATCCTATTCTAGAACCCTAAAACTGATCTTCCAGAGAATTAGGTATTTCTCTGCTATTCAAATATTTCATACAAGGATAATACAAGCAGAGGAAGCCAATAGTACAGAAATTAGCACCATTAAGTGGAGATATCGTGCAAATAATGCACGAATTGGGTTCCTACTCATATATTCTGTCTCACCCTAGAGCATTACACAGGGTTATCATCATAATAATTTCTACTATAGAAAAGGAGGAAATATGACCGCATATTTTACATATTCAATCACATACTGCACAAAATAGTTGGTACGTACAAACAACAAGGTCAAGCTAAAAGAACTCATTCAAGCTTTACCATGCGATGCATTAAAGTATCACTCAAATCTGCACCTGCAAAAGACCAAAACAACACTGGTGAAATAATTATCATAAATAACCGCATGAAAAGATTAGATGAGTATTTCGTGAGTCGTGACCTTACTCAAATGCAGTCAAAATTACTGAAAAGCCAAAATAAAATCAGATGCAGAATCCTACTTCTTTAGTACCCTATTGATCCAACTTGAAACAAAATAAATGCAATGAAGTTCATAGCTAGTTTCCTGTTCTGAGTATATACTCAGGAGGATTAGTGGGGGTTCTTGTAAAAAATAGTGAGCAGGTGGTATCTATGATATCTCTAATCTAGTGGTCTTTTTGGCAAGGCACATCTGAGGACCTCTGACCACTAAGCAAATGTAATTATATGATTCAAGCACGCTACACACATCAAGTATGACGACATCTGGGAGGGAGCTTAATATGTCCACATGATGAAAAGGTGTCGTTTCAATTACCAGTGAAATTTTCTCTATAAGCAACAGCTTTTTCAAGATAGGCACCGTTGAATGTGGAACCACTAAAATCTCACTCCCACATATTGGCAGCTGTAAAGTTCGCCCGCCTACATCAGTAACTGAAGTTTTCGATAAAAGAGAAATGATTGATAGCGAAATCTACTATTTGTTTCAGTTATCCACATATTTAAAAAATGTAGTAATAAGCGTCACAATAACTGCTTAATTATTCCCCTAAAAACTGCTTACTTGCTGTCGATTTACGATTAAAATTCTGTTGACCACTTGTACAGTCTTCTCTCCATATATGAGCAAACTTTACACAGCAAGTGCTTTCCATCTAGTATATGGGTTAAACGAAAAAACCAATTTTTCAAAAATGCATAATTCTAGGCTGTAGATAATGCCACTCTCCACCCACAATTGCTGCATGACGACATCAGCTTGAGCTAGATTGTTCCAGAATACTGAATAATTTTGGTGACAGTATAATCTATATAGAAAAGGACATCATTATATTAAAAGTGCACCAATCTCTACAATTAAAAACAAAACCAGTGTGTTTCTTGGTGATTTTTACTGGTTGTTCGTTACAACTCAGCAAAAGCACCATGGATCAATCACACAAACTGTTACCAGCTGAATGTCATCACATTGTAACTTGCTATGTTTCCGTTACTAGTAATCGAAATAGGGTAATCCCCGTTTGGGGAAAAAAACTTCAGGCCCAAACAGACACAAACCAAGTGAAATTTCTGTTCACTGATGAACTTGGATTTGCTTTAACTATTACCTAAAATCTGTCTATCACAGCAAAAGCCGACATAGAGGAATCGAAGAATTTGGTTTGCTAAAACTTGAACGAGAGAAATTGAGAACCCACCTGAAGTTTTCATTAACGTGCATAGCCTTCCTGCAAAACCACACAGGAAAGGGTCCCATCAACAACCCAATGCAGGAACAAGAGCAGAAAGAAGAGACCGAAAGTGGCAGGGGGCGCGCGTATTTGAGGTCGGCCGAGCCGAACTGCGCGGCGGAACCGATGCCGAACAAGCCCCGTTGATCCACCTCGAGCTTGTTGAGATCCGCGTAGACCGGCATCGCGGAGACTACGGCCGCTACGAGGGCGGCTGAGACCGCGACGCGCCACCTCGGCGGCGCCGGCGAGGCGTTCGACGCATTGCCGCCGCGGAGACGGTCGCCTGGCAGGAGACGCGCGGGAGGCGACGAGGCGGGCAGCGCGAGGAGACTGCCAAGAGATTGGGTCGGGCGGTGGCGGCGAGAGGGGAGGTGGAGGCGACTGGCAGTGGAGTTTCGGCGTGGAGCGGGGAGTTTCGGAGGCGTGGAGGCGGAGTTTCGGCGGAGGCGTGGCGCTAGGGTTTCGCAGTTTCAACTGGAGGCGGCGCGGCGCGCGGGCGAGCGGCGGCGGCGCGGGAATGGGCGGCGGCGCGGGGATGGCCGAGGCGGAGGCTAGCGTCACTAGGGTTACGCGCGATTGGCGACGGGCGCGCGGGAGATATTTTTGGCCGCGCGCGAGTGAGGAATTTTTGGCTGGCCACGGGTTTTAGGTCTCAATGATTTTCAACGGCTACCTGTGCCGACGAAATTAATTCTTATTTTCGACGGCCTCACTCAAACCGACGAAATTAGCTGTCTATTTTTGACGGCAACATATAGCCGACGAATTTATACCGGCATTTTCGACGGCTTAATTTGGCCGACAAATTTATAAACATATTTTCGATGGCTTCCAGAAGGCCGACGAAATTAGAAGGTGGCCGACGAAATTAGAAATGACCGCCGCAAGTGAATACAAACCAAGCGCAAGGGCCTTCCAAGTCTCACGTCACATATGCATGCACGTCACAACTTCTAGTCGACAGTTAGCCGCCTCTTCTTGCATGCATGCGATCCGGCCTGCCGCCAATGCGAAAACTTTTCTTCACGCCAGCATGCGGCGCAAGGACTTCCTGCCACCGGACTCACCAAGACCCTTTTATCGCCAGAAAGCGGTGCCAAGGGAACGTATATGAAGAAAACTTTTCTTGCCACAAAAGTGCACTATGACCGAAGAAAGATTTTTTTATTTCTTTTTATCTAGTTACAGTACTTTAAAACAAAAGAGTACAAACCCTAATACGTGGCTCTATATAAACAGAAGGCATCTCTCCCTATTTATAATGAGCAATCCTAAAAAGTTTATATACAGCTCCACTTAGCCCAACATGGCCCAATACAACTCTGCACGCGTACGACCCACCTGCCGCATTCACATGACTAACCAGCCTTCATGTACAGCGTTCTCAAGCCCGAACGTCCCGCATAACATCCTCGACCATCAAGACCTCGATTCCTCTCTGAACGTAGTCCCGAATCTTAGTTCCTCCATAAACATAGTTTCGGTCCCGTCATCGACCACGTTTGCCCTCGAGCAACACCTGCACATAAACAAACACGAAAACCGTGTATGAGTACAAGTCCACAACTTGACTCAAGATCAATCCATGCAACCACTCACACAAGCACATTGCATCAAGCAACTTAAGATCAGTCCATGCAGCCACTCACACGAGCACATTGCATTAAACAAAACCATTATCATGCTATCACAAGCATATCAAATAATCATCTGAAACAACACATGCATGAACACCACATATGCCATGATCACAATCACTTTGCACTACCAATTTCATCGTTAAGCCAATTTTTCAGCACATGATTTCACGGTATCATCATTCACACAGAGCACTCCTGTTGATGGAGTTTGCATTATCTTATCACATTGTCCTTTTATTTTCCATTTAACGTCTTGAGGGCTACAATCCAGCATTGAATCTAATAGGAACGAGTTTGTTTTAGCTACGTCTAAAGGCAACAAAATGGGTGCAAATTTTTTTTCGAGTGTGAATTAATTTGATGCCTGTATGTGTTGTTGGGCACCATCCCTGTTTCTGAAAGTTAAATTAAAGGATGCATAGACGTAATATTCGTAGTTTCGGGCAGATTTTGTCTCTAACTTACATAAATAAAAATAGTGTCTCCGTGCATTCCTCGATTGGTATCCTTGTAGGGTGATTTTGAATGAAGTTGCAAAGCGATCTCTAGATTTTTGAACATATAAGCATGTACCCTGAGCTCTGGTTTCTAAAAATACTAACAAATTAATTTTACCAATAATTTTGGCATCTGCGTGCAACATTATGTTTACTACATCCCTAATTTTTTTAAAAATATATATAGTAGTGTATATATAATTTCTAAGCTTTCTTCGCACAAATTTACACGTTTTCAGGTCCAAAAATCTCCGGTTCTTTCTTCTCACCTGTTTCAGTTTTATTGCTTCGGTTTTTTTTTGGGAGAAAATATATAAATCCAGGGTAATAACAATAAAAAGGGTCCAAGTATGAACAATGCTTCACGAAGTGTGCATGAAGTCATGACGAAAAGAAAAATGACGAGGAGGCCATTTAATTTCTAGCAAGCAAAAAATAGTATTATTCCTATTTTAGGAATTAAGCTCCTTTTAGTAATTTTCCTTGTTAGCTCAT